>JAEANM010008078.1:0-17251 GCA_017656035.1 Myanophis thanlyinensis | reverse complement strand
TGCTATTCCCAAACCAGGTTGTGATGTTGCCCATCAGGATGCTCTCTACAGTGCAGGAATAGAAGTTCCTAAGCACCGTTGGTGGAAGTCTGAAGTTTCTCAGGCGTCTGAGGATCTTCAGCATACCCATTCTGTTATATTAAACATATAACATGTAAGAAATATGTATGTTAATATAAAAACATTAAGTACCTTAGTAAATACAGGGATGTTATTAACAGTTTGGCAAACCAAAGAGTCAAACATATTCAGCTGTTAGTTGTATTTATAAATTGTTGATGATGATAATTTAGCTGTTATATGTAGGAAATAAATTTATAAGGTGTTTTTATGACTATGCTGTTGAATACCATCAAGCAATAAATCTGTAGCAAACTTTTCTTTAGAACTATTTGTAATCTGCTACAATACATTCACCAGAGAAAATGTTTCAAAGGGCTTAAGCCAAACAATAATATCTTTTTCTTTTGTGGAAAAAATATCATAGATATGATTTTCTAATTAATGAAAGGAAATTCAGTCTATTTATTTCTGACTTTTTGTTAGGTGATGTCTTGTTCAAATGAACCTTTATCTGAACATATGAACATAAATGAATTTGTTGTTAAAATATGTAGCAACTGATAAGGGATTCATATAGCTAAACGTTTAAATTGTCTTAAATTTAAAATGCGCTGTTGAATGCTCTAATAGCCATGTGATTTTACATGATTCATTCATAGGAAAATCTGTACAGATTTTGCTATAGATATATACTGAAAAATTTATTAGAGCTGTGAAAAACCTTGGAAGTGGCGCTTTGTTTTGACAAGTCAGCTGAAAATGTTTGTGTATATATCCATGCTTATTCAAGTAATTTAGGAGGGACTGTTGAAGTAGCCATATCAAATATATCAAAGGGTTCACATTATCTCAATTTTCCAAACAACAAATATCAGAGATATGCTTCCTAACATATTATCTGCATTATTTGGTGATAACTACTCAGAAATCATTGACATACAAAAAGATCTGAACATTGTTTCATAATTAGAATATGCATTAGAAATACAACAGTATTATCTAGATAGAAACTAATGTGTATATGAAATATTAAGTTCACTTAATGCTCTGACTATTATTTAGATTATGCTAGCTGGGGAATTCTGGGAGTTTAAATTCACAAGTCTTAAAATTGTCAAGGTTGGACACTCCTGATCTAGCCACTAAAACAGTATCCTTTAAAATATCTTTATTTATATATCTACCATATACATGTACTCGTCTTACATAAATGACTCTGGGTGGCTTATAATATTAAAAAAAGCAAAGTGCCAAAGGCCAAAGGATAAACTGTTGATCCCTATTCACCATCAACAGTAGCAGAACTCATCTATCCCTGACCTAATTTCTTGGGAAACAGGCAGATTTCCAACACCTTGCAAAAGAATAACAGAGCTGGGACTAAATTACAATGCTATGCAATCAAATTTAATACTAATTTTTTAAAAAACAAATGCATTCATTATTATTATTAATTTGTGTGATAGAAAGAAAAACATAAAGATATATTTAAATAAAGATATAAAATAAAGGAATAAGATGTAATGTAACAATGAAATCTGGAAGACTATTGATCAGATAAAAGGAACTGGCTTCATTCTCAACATGAAAATATAAATGCTAAACAGTGTGGTAAGAAACATTTACATTTTAAAATGACACAAATATTCCAAGGATTATCATTTATAACAAAATAGCAATATGACAGCATTAAGCTCCTGAAATAAATCTGCAAAGCATATTTAATTCCAACTAAGCATGGCTGGCTGAGGAATTCTGGGAGTTGAAGTCCTCAAGCCTTAAAGTTGCCAAGTTTAGAGACCCTGCTCTAGGCTACAGAACAGGGGTGCCAAATTCATGACTCGTGGGCCAAATGTGTCACATACTGGCCATGCCCACTCCCATTTTAGCAAAGGGGAAAAAATTGGTGATATATCACGTGATGACAACATGATGCTACAGGTTTGACACTATTGCTATAGAACATCCTTGCTTGATTGCAGAAATCAGTTTGAAAGAAGATCTTACACATGCATATGTATTTCCACCTGTCAGCCATTCAAGGCTGACCAGCCACAAAACAGATATTGTATGAATTATTGGGACCCTGTTTTATTTTATAGAGTATAACAGAATCTTCAAATCAGAGATTTTTTTTACTTCATTGTATACCACAGAGAACCAGGAAGGTGAATCTTGAATTATTTCCTTATCCCTCATATTTATTTGATGTATATATAACAGTCCTTTAATTCTTCTTTCAAGGCTACCTCCATATTCTCTACACTTGTCTTCTCAAACAAGAAAGGTAGCTTTGGGGAAATATTTTATTCTTGTATTTGTATTGAAGCAAATCTAAGTCCAAGGAAAGCTTGAGACAAGTGCTGCTTTTTTATGAAGGACATTGTGAAAACTATTTTGTGGGATTTTAATATGTTTTTATCACAAGTATGCCAACATGACAGAACAGAGGCTACAGATGTCCAAATGTATGAATCTAAGTTCACAGACACATGGAAAGTAGGGATGGCCAAAACATTGTCATTTGCTATAAGAGTTAGATTCATTGCTTTGGAAACAACCCCAACTAGTTTAAGTTAACATAGTCCACTTATTTCCAATCCCACAGTGCAATTCATTAAAATATATAGCTGACCAGTGTTCCAAATGTGTGAAATTTACGTCCCAGAAATCCTCAACCAGTATACTGAAGTCCATACATCTTAAAACTGCAATGATTGAGAAACATATTTCTAGAACATGAATGAAATAAAAGATAAATCAAAGTCCATGAGGTGGAATGTTATTTTCCCCACTCCTTTCCCCCCCTTTAATTTCCTATTTCTATTTTTTTCTTTGCATTTTATATAATAAAACAAAAAAAATTAAGATTAAAATATACTCAATTTTAGAGTCATTGAGTAGCATGATTCAAAAAATGGATTTGTGTTTACTATGAAAACAAAATCTTCCTGCACCTATAATGGAGGTGCACCAATACACACAATATCCCTTCTGTCCCATCCATTCCTGGTAGCTAGCTGCTAGTGTTTCTTGAGGGAAAATTTGTAGAGGCAGATTCAATCAAAGTTCACAAAAGTTGCCTTCACTGCATAATTAGGCAAAACTTCCAAGTTTTTTTGACAGAGGTAGACAAGGCTGCCTGTCCAAGAAAAGGGAGCAGGGGCAGGACTAATAGTAAGGGATAGAAACTTATCAAGGATCAATTCAATCCTTTATTGTCAATGCACTACATGTGTGCAATGAAATTGAAAGGAAGGATCCAACCTAGAATTAAGAATAAATTTCCTGAAAGTGAGAACAATTAATCAGTGGAACAGATATGCCTCCAGAAATTGTGAATATTCTATCACTGGTGGTTCTTAAGAAGTGATTTGTCTGTATGCAGAGGTGAAATTCAGCAGGTTCTAGCAGGTTTGGCAGTAGTAAATTTTCTAAGCAGTTCAGAGAACCAATTGTTAGAAGAAATCTCCTTTTGTTTTTGTTTTTACAGGGTTAATCCTGTAAGGAAAGCAGGAAAAAACATTCTGGTGTTGTTTCTAGCCTAATCTTTATTGCCCTCCTTACAGAAGCTGCCCACCCAATCACATGATTCCCCCAGCCACGCCCACCAAGCCACACCCACAGAACTGGTAGTAAAAAAAATTGAATTCCACCCCTGCTGGTATGGTATAGGTCTCCTCAGTGAGCAGGGAATTCGATAATAAGATCTCCAAGGCCCCTTCCAATTTTGTTATTCTGTTAAAGGAGAGAGAAGGGGCATTGGACTCACCTGATACGCTCCTTCTCGTTGTGTAGAGAGATAATCCAAAGATTATTGGGTTTGTCTTGTCTTTACCTAGATCTACTGACTGAGAACTAAAGCTATAAAAGGGGCCAGGCTCCTCCCCCGGCCCAGTTCTACGAAGGAATCAAATGTGTATAAGCTACCCTTCATTCGTGAAAGCTGCCCGAGAAGGACCAGGACTGAAGAACCCTTGGGAGGGCTGGATTATCTCTCTACACGACAAGAAGGAACGGATCAGGTGAATCCAACGCCCCTTCTCCGTCGAATATAGAGAGATAATCCAAAGATTATTGGGATATACCCAAGCTAACTATACTCAGGGAGCATAATGGACTGGTCCTGACAAGATAATAATGGACTGGTCCTGGACGCCTGGACACTTTGAAGTACCCTCCTACCAAACGATGCATCAGCCGATGCATATGAGTCAATACGATAATGTCTGATAAAGGGCAATGGGGATGCCCATTTGGCTGCCCTGCACACCTCCTCGACTGAAGCCTGGGTGGACCACGCTGCCGAGGTAGCCGCACTCCTTGTGGAATGCGCAATTATGCCCTCGGGAGGCGAAAGGCCCCTTGAGGAGTATGTGGCTGCTATGCAGGCCCGAAGCCAGTGACCAATTATCAATGAGGACACCTTTTGACCCAGTGTCTGGTCCTGGAAAGAGACAAAAAGTGCCTCCGTCCTTCTAAATTGACGAGTTCTGTCAATGTAGATTTGTAGTGTCCTGCGAACATCAAGTTTGTGCCAACGAGTCTCCCCCTGGTGCGAGGAAACTGGGTGGAAGTCTGGCAGGACAATCTCTTGCGTTCGGTGAAATACCGTGTTCACTTTAGGAATGAAACTTGGGTCTAGTCTCAAGACTGTCAGGATGAAAAACACAAAGTTCCTGCTTAATTGAAAAAGCAGCGAGCTCTGAGATTCTACGTGCAGACATAATCGCAATCAGGAAGGCAGTCTTCCAGGTAAGCATCTTAAGTGACACCGAACGAATGGGCTCAAATGAGGCTGTTGTTAGACCGTCAAGCACTACTGGTAGCTCCCAAGTGTGGAAACGATGTATGACAGGAGGGCAGAGATTGGTTGCCCCCCCTAAGAAATCTTTATACTGTCGGGTGTCTGGAAAGGGACATGCCGGTGCCATAGTCAATTACTGTTGATATGGCAGCTACCTGGCAACGGAGTGTGTTTGGCCTTAAACCTTTGTCCAGGCCATCCTGAAGAAAGTCCAGAAGATGAGGAAGATGCAAATTGAGTGCGTCAAGCGCCAAGTGGCTAACGGAGCCACAGGGGGTCCGGATGGCATATCTCTCTCTGCATCAGAGATGTCGGCTGTAGGGGGAGTATCCATGGGTCCGTGATGGACAGGTGCCGTAACTTGGCAAACCATGGACAGCGTGCCCAATGCGGTGCCAGGAGAACCAGCTGTGCCTGTTCTTGCCTCACCTTGCGTAGCACCCTCGGGATGAATGGTATCAGGGGAAAGGCATAGAGTAGGCCCCTGGGCCACCTAGACCTGAGCGCATCCGTCCCCTCTGCCCCGGGTGTCCTGTACCAGGAAAAGAATCAGGGCAGCTTTTACACATTAATATATAACTAGCCATTTCTATAATGACAAATCTTTCTGATCAACAAAACCAAAGTCAATGTTTAATGTTTTTTCATCGTGAGCACCAAATTGAGACGTGATACTCAAATTAAATAAATATTTTCACTTGAAATAAAATAATCAGTTTAACCATTCCTGCTTTATCTTCCTTGTTGTGGAAATAATGTATATTTCTATTTGTACTATTAGTAATCTTTGTGAACTACCACCATTTTTATTAAAAAGATTCATTGTATTCTTTCAAATTCTTTGACCTTACTGAAAAAAAAACCACTCTTTTTTACCTTTTCTTTCAGAGTACTAAACTTTTTAAAACTTCTTTTAAATAAGAACTTTCTAATGCATCTTTTTCTCTGACTTCTTGACATACAAATGATGTACCAATTTAAAGAAAAACTCTGGGTTAAAAAGGATATTTATAAACATATAAAATATTTTTTTTCCTTTTATAAACATCCTTTTTAACACAGAGTCTTCAAAAACACATAGAAAGCTGTGATTAAAGAGAGCCTGTTTTTAACTTGACTTAGAAAAAGATTAACAGTCCTTAAAGGTAATTAAGAAGAGAAAGGCACAACTTACTGTCTGTTTGAAATGTATATTTCAAAACAGAAGCTTCTTCAACCCCAAACATATTGCAGCCCCCTTTCCCCCAGCCAGAAGCCATTTTGTCAGCTTTCAACTGTACTTGGAGGGTTCTGAGAGGAAGTTCTTTGACTCAGCCTGACTGGGTGGGTCATAAAAACTGAAGGAAAGGGTCCCTTCAGTTGAAAAGCTGAAGAGCTACAACCCAGGGAAAAATCCTTCAGAGACCTCTCCTCAAATGTGTATTTCAGTTGGCTAACTTCCCAGAAGTCTAAAATTGAGAATAATTTGAAGTGGACAGGCTTATTATAAAATAATTAATTCTAACTTATTTATTGACTTGCTTATTTAACAGCCCATCTTTTCTCCAGGAGCTGAATGCAAATATATTTACTGTAGGTCTCTTTTAATTTTGTCCCCTAAAAGTAACCCTGTGATTTCTGCTCCTGACTTGCATGTTCAGGTGAGAAGAGATCCCTCCCTTTTTCCAAAATTCCAAATTTTGATTAATAAGAACAAAAACAGGGATATGTTGCCTGTAAAAGATATTTGATGGTGTTTTCTACTCCCTGTGTGGAACAGCTGTGTTCTCACAATTTCTCTCTTCTCTTCTGCCTCACACAGTTCTGAGTGGGAGGTGTAGTCTTACTTTTTGTGATTTGTTTTGAAATGTACATCAAGTATCTGTGTAATTTCTGATATTTCTGTACTTACCAGCCGTTAACTAAAAAGAGAAAAATGTCTGAATAAAGCATAAGCGTGAATCTCAGTATATTTATAGTTAGTATATATTATGATTCAGTGGCAAAAGGTCAATAAAAATAACTTGAGACAAAGCTAATTATATCCTGAAAAATATGACCTATGTCCCCTTAACAGCCACAATTGAATTATTGTTTAAATTTCATGTAATTATTTAATTTTGTGAATTTCATTTATAGGAAGTCATTGCATTGATATTATTAATACTGTGATGGTGAACTTATGGCATGGGTGCCACAGGTGGCACGCAGAGCCATCTTGCTGAACACACAAGATTTTGGCCAACTTACCTTCCTTCAGATGAGCATGCACATGTGATTGTGAATGCATGCATGTGCAATTGCAGAGACCCAGCCGGTCTTTGGGCCTCTGCTGTGCATGTGCACAATTGCAGCAGGAAATCCAGATGCTCTTTTGAGGTCTCCTGTGCATGCGCACATGACTGCTCATGTGTGTGTGAGTGCCTGTGTGCAACACACATGTATTGCACATGCAAAAGCTGCAAGCATGTGAAGAGGTGCAATTGTACGTTCAGTGCACATGGAGGAGCCGAATACAAGCAAAGCATGTACTTTTCGGCACTCGGTAAGTAAAAGTTTCGCTACCACTGTACTAATAGGTCATAGATATAAACATAATGATTAATTTCCTACTTTGTGTAATTTTCTTGAAATTTCAAAAATCAAATACAACCTTTTTACCAAAACGATGTGAAAATATGTTTTTTTAAAGTCCTCAAATGGATGCTAAAATAATATGAACCCTTTACAAAACAATTGTTAGAAACATTACAAGGGTGAGTGGAAACAATAAGCAGTATATATGATTAAGATTAATTTCAAAATTAAAATTAATTTCCCCAGAAGTGGAATAAAATACTGAGTCTTTGTTTATTGACCACTTATTTAGTGACTATTCAAAATTACAGTAACACTGAATGAGGAGACTTATAACCAATCCTCAGAATTTCAGCCATCACAGTACCCCCCCCAGTTATGTGTTTGGGATTTGTGACCTTGGCAACTGCATACATTTACAATGGACAAAGTATCCTGTGGTCATGTGATTGCGATTTGTGACCTTCGCAATTGGCTTCCAAGAAAAGTCAATGGGGAAACTGGTAGGAAGTTGCAAGTTGCAATCACATGACATCATGCTTAACAACCCTAGGCAATTTGCGGAAAATTGTAAGTTGGCGCTATTATGTGATATATCACTTTATGGACGGTGTTGCTTAGTGATGGAGTTGCTGATCCCAATTATGGTTTGCAAGGGAGGAATACATATAACTAGAAAAAAGAAATATTTTTTGGCAACCAATACATATTCAGGAGTATATAAATAAAGTCTCCCCCAAAAAAAGAATGCAGGAAACGTATACTAATTCTTATCTCTGTCTAATATGTGGCTATGTCAAATCTATAAAAGTACAACACTGTGTTAATGTGTTTTTAGCCTTATGAACCAATATACATTAATCCAATTCTGACTGAAATTTTAATTCCAAAGTACTGTGATGGGAGAAAGCATTTTAAAATTATTGAGTATCTTTCCAATTGAAGTCATAGGCATAAAAAATTAATCTTGGCACATGAAATATTCAATGGATGCTATCACATGGATGGCTAATTATCTTTGACATCAGTGATAATAAAACATATTAATATTAGCTTTGTTGATTAATGGTAGTGTATGAGTTAGATTGCAACATTTATGAAAATAGTGCCATGTTTATATGTATGTAAAAGTAATTAATATGATGTATCTAAATATGATCATCAACAACAGGGAATACATCAGCTTTTTAAAAAAAAAAAAACAAGTTCCCAAAAGAGGCTGGAGTTGACATATATTTTCATCAAAGAAAAACAGATGAATCTCAACCCACTCTGTTCTTAGTCGTAACACTGATAAATCTTTGTCATAATCTGTTGATGTAAAGAATTGCAAATAATGACAAGAGGAAGAAGAACAACAAAAGCTTTCATTTTTCATTTATGGAAAACACCATGAAAGAGGAGAGCAAGCTAGCCTGAACACCCAGACTTGTCTTAGCAATCAAGCCGCTTTCTTTTGCCCCCAAGTATTGTTTAGGAAGAGTTACAACCTCACAAAGTGAAAAGCACTAACATTTTTCTATTCTCAGAATATTTTTGTTAGATCCTTTATTCATTCATGTATTACATTATATTATATTATTATGCAGTAGTGGGATTCAAATAATTTAACAACCGGTTCTCTGCCCTAATGACCAGCTGAACCAGCAGTTCTCTGAACTCAGAGGTGAAATTCAGCAGGTTCTAGCAGGTTTAGTAGAACCGGTAGTAAATTTTCTAAGCAGTTTGGAGAACCAGTTGTTAGAAGAAATCTCCTTTTATTTTTTTCCACTCTACAGAGTTAATCCTGTAAGAAAGGCAAGAAAAAACATTCTGGTGTTGTTTCTGGCATAATCTTTATTACCCTGCTTACTGAAACTGCCCACCCAGTCACATGACCCACCAAGCCATGCCCACCAATCCACGCCCACAGAACTGATAGTAAGAAAATTTGAATTCCACCACTGTCTGAACTGCTTAGAAAGTTAACAACCAGTTCTAGCAAATAGGTGCCAACTGGTTGAATTCCACCTCTGTTACTACACCACTTAACTCCAAAATGACTCTGGTGGGCTTGACAAAGTTAAAGGAATACCAATACATAATGCAACAACTATCAAAGGAAGCAAACTATCCTTGTGCATCCTCTTCTAAATTAAAAAGACTCTCCAAGCCAAAGGCCTGGAAAGGAATTAAAAAAAAACAAACACCTGACAGCAGCAATATGAATCTCCAGGGAAATGATCATCCTGTGTGTGAGAGAAAGTGGGTGGGTTGGATGGGTATATGTGAAACAAAGCAACAGTTAAATGACATTGCTTAATTGATTTGGCCAAAAGAGTATAACCACACTGGAATATAAGTGAGTTAAAAACTTCCTCCTTAGATCAGTAGTTCCATGATCTTGCTTATTTTTAATTATGGTCTAAAAGTTATCCTACTCCACTGTAAGATGATGAAGGTTTTTAATGAAAATTCAGTCCAAGTTCTTTGTACCGAACCTCAGTGAAGTTTGACATGCTTTGGTATTTCGTAATGCCCTATTATCCTTCATATTTGATCTTATTCCACTAAAAACCAGGAAACTACAAATTCTTATATTTTTCCTCCAAATTAATTTGTGGCACATCAAAGTTTCATCTTAATAAAACTTTTCAGTTCAGGAAACTCAGATTAGATTAGATCAGTCCCAGAACAAATTATAGTAGATTAGGCCCTTCTGATTCTTTTGTTTGAGTTCTCAGAGTAAAACAGCTCAACCAATTGATCTTTAATTATTAGTAGATTTAATAAAAAAGTTGATTTATTAAAATATTAATAATTAATTATGTATACAGTTGTTTCCAAAGCAGTGGCTTAGCCAACATATCAAGCACCTTTTCACAAAACTATCAAAATACTTTCCTTGATAAAACAAAGGTATAACATAAAATAGGCCAAGAAACTATAAAATCAATTATTGAGGATAAAGTTCCCAGTATAATACCAAATTTTATAAATTACAATAAATGCCAACCACATCTAATCTTCTAGAAATAGGACATGCCATAATTAGGGCACTAAATTGAAAGAAGGCAGTGATGGATGCAAACTGGAAGATTTTACTATTTGGACAGGGAATAGATGCTTCCTGAAATGTTCTGGTGTCAAACCATTTAAGATAATAAGCATAATCAAAAAGACTTTGAACTTTCCCAGGAAAATACATTGCCAACTAATGGTATTACCAGTCATGCTATTTTGCCCTGGCTGCACTATTTAAATTACCTTCAAAGGCAACCACTCAGAAAACATACATTTATTATTTATTGGTACATTCACATCACTTTTCAGTAAAAACACAAGCCATAAAAATGCCAAATATGAAATCTAAAATCAAAAATATGTTAAACGTGTGTCTAGATTACAGATATAATTTTTTGCTACATTGGTCATAGCCAGACAATCAGCAAAGTCTTCACATAGGCTCTATTTTGGCACTCTTGACACTATATTGGATATTGGACAGATTGTTTTTCAATTCTATGATCACTATTCAGTGATAGCATTTTTGGCACTGGAGTAATATAAACCAAACAGATTGAAAGGACATAACCACTGATTAGCACTTTGAAGCTATGTAATATATTTGAAACCTGATAGGACAGGTTCTTTCTCTACTTTTTGAACTTGAACACTGAATTTTAGAATTTTTGTTTCACTGAAATTCAGTTTCTGTCTTTTGATCTTCATCTAGCCAATAACAGTCTCCAGATCCCACAGAAACTCTTCCTTGCAGCCATGCAAATTAAGCAGAGTGGAAAAGGAAATTCTAGGCAGAAGTTCTAGGCTTATTCACAGTGTTAAATCATGACTCACTGTGACTTCTGAATGCAATAATTATGTAGCAAGTTTCATTACAATCAATAGACCAGAGCGAAGAAGAAGCAATAAATACAACAAAGACGAGTGCCATAAGAATCAATAATATACTATATAAATACAACACAGCAGTGTTCTCCAAAAGATCAAATTACCCCATGTCCTATGAAACAGCCTTTCCATCAACAAGAACCTTCCTTGTGCTTAATAGACACCAACTTAGCTGTTAACAAAGTTACTGTTGGAATTTTCTCTTCTAACAAACTGAGTGGATTTCACACTGGCAATGTAGTCAGTATGGGTGTAATCATAGGGCATGCAGAGCTTTTAATGGGTAATTTGATTTACCCCATTGAAAAAGATTAATGAATCAAATTGGACACTGCTTTCAAGCAACAAATTGAATTGGTAGCACAGAAATGCTTTGAAAAAGCATTTCAGATATTTGGTGGTTTTTTCTGCTGCATCTGAGATTCTTTCAGACAATATAACTTAGATTCCAAGTTAAATGAGAGAAACTTGAATATAGAATACTGAAATAGTGTTAAGTGATGTGATGGGTTTTCTGACACTACATGAAGTGAGTTGGTGAGTTACACCAATAAGGCTTCATTACCAATACTTGTCAGATAATTTAGGAAAACAAAGCTAATATTAGGGAAATAAGGCTAATATTGCTTTGAGCTTCATTCATTTTTTTACAGCTCTTAATTATTTTCAACATGGCCAGCTATAAGCTTTGACTTTCTTCTCACTTATCCCAATGAAATGTTATACTTACCTTGATCCTGCCAACACATCACTGTGCCTCTTTGTTCTCCTGACTTTCATAACTAATTAACTGGCTCAGAATATTCCCAGCAAGCCACAGCTCTCACACTATTAATTTTTGCCAGGCCTATGCCTTTTATTCTTCTGAATCCTGTCCTGAAGAGGTCAAGCTTTGCCAATAGATACTGCCCAGCTTGAGAGCCTACACATAAATAAAGTGTTATTCTTCCTGGGAAGAACAAAGCCAGTCAGCTGTCTCAAACTTTCTAGCATCTAAAAAAACCAAAACAGAACAGAACCCTAACCCAGAGATGAGAAGTCCAAAACCAATAATAATGTCTGCATTCCAAAAAAGCATCTGGAAAGGTTAAAAAAATGTTCTTAAGACACAACATTCTATTTTTCTTTTATTTAGTTCACTTTCTGCATTGATTCGCCTATTTTATCTATGGATTTTTTGTTATACAATTTGGAACCTGCAAAGTTGTCTTCTTCACTGTCTCTAACTAAAAGAGATGTACAGTAGAAGGTGGACTTAAATCCTGAATGTTCAATATATATGAAATTAGAAGTAATTAAATTGCAAATTGCAAACTCCAGTCAAACCACCTGTTCTTTGATTCTTCATTCTCCAAATCAAATCACAGTTGATAATTACATACCTAAGTAATCCATCTCCTGTGGGATCCAGTTTACAATTGCAATATAGAAAGATGGATTCAATAGTATTGATTCCCTGTTCATAAAATGGACTAATTTTTCAATATGAATCCCAGAATACTTCCAGTGCAGAATTTGTAAGAAAAGTAAATTCAATTTTGTCCAAATAAAGGCAATTAAATAATTAACAATGTGAATGCTGCAAGAATATGAATAATAAGCTGTTTACGTAAATGCCAAAATGCCAGAATAATCCTAAATTTTTGCTTAATTAATACAACTCAGTATTATATGTGATCTAATAAAGGAAAAAATAGGATAGCACAAGATAACCTGCTTCAGGAAAATAAGACTGGAACTATTGTAAAGAACTATACTCCTAGTCACAGGTACAAAGTTCTTAAAAAGTATTATTTTGTTCCCAGTATGAATGAGTACACTGAGGTCACTGTAACACTGTAGAATTTAATAATTTCTTATTGCTGCACCATTTTAATATAAATAACTGAAAAGAGCAATTCGAACAGCTGAAGCTTTCTGAGAAGCAAAACGTATGTATGAACATGATAAGAAATGATACAATAAAATGCTCGTGCAGAAAACACTTAACCAGCTTTATGGTTTGATCATCCAATAACCATCCACATAGAATAAACTTCTTTTATTTGGCAAGGATCCCTAAGGAATTTCATTTTGCTACAAGGGTATTGCAAAAGATGAAACCCAAGTCAATGATACAAGATGACTACATCACGTATATACATCAAATGTATTTTCCTCTCACCCAGTTTTGAAAAATAATCATCATACCCATTTCAGTTGCTTTCAAAAAATAGTAAATAGAAAATATCCTTGCCTAATGCAGCTAGAAAGTGGGATATTTTCAATCAGCTGTGCATGCATGCCATATCTCAAGGCTATTGCTGAACTGGGTCTCCAGTAAGATAAAACAGTCTTTTTCCAATAAGCCAGTTCTCCAATTTCTGCCATAATTTAATAGAATTGAAAGCTGAAGGCTGCATAAAATTTATTCCTGAAGACCCTTGTGTATTTTTCAGTGAGATGAGAGAATGCCAGAAAATGGTGTGAGGTCAAGTAGTTTTCTTTAAATGTAGTTTGATAGTCAGCAATTCCACGTCTAGCTTCTGAAAAAGAATTAAGTATAAAGCTTTCTCATGATGGACAGAAGAATGATAGCTCTTGTTTCCTGGGTCACTGACTCTATCTTTAAAAAAAACTGAACCACAATTATTTTGTTTCAACTGGAAGAAGTAGTATCTAAGTTATGTACTGTAGTGAACAGAGTGGAACAGAATAATGAGGTTCACCAGTGTTAATTAAATTTGATAACCTACTGGAATGTAATAATTCCCAGGAATTTTCCTGGGTATAAATTTATGCATTGTGGAAAATATTTACTTTATGGTTACATGGTTCTAAGGTAAAATAATTGTGATTATGGCATTTATTAAAAGTCCAAAGATAAAGAGAGATCCATCATCCAAATCCATAAGTTGTCAAGTCTAAAAGGACAATTTTGGACTGGGGGTTTTCTGTTGAAGAGTATTAGCCATTTCTTTGAGTATTATTTGGGGCCTTTTAGCTTTGACACATTTTTCTTTCTTTTGGAAGGTCGCCAAGTTGGCAAAGTGGGGGTTGGTGAAGACAACTCGGAATTGTTATCTAGTTTACATTCTTTAGAGTTAGTTCTCATGGAAAAGTTTCCCTGGGCAGGTGACACCTGTGGTGGGACGTCATAGGGGAAATGATATAACTCTTTTTGAAGGGGTTAGTGAGAAATTAACATGTGATAATTAGTGGAATGGAACTTAGTTTTACTTGGGTGGAGAAAGCCCGGGAATTTTAGATTTCTCCAGATCGTACCAGAACAACGTCTTCAATAAAATCTTATTCTTTGAGCTTTGTCTCTTTGGAATTCTGATTGCTGATGTTGCATGGAACCCTGATACAAGTATTTTTGAGGATTCTTCCACTCCATTAAATATGATTTTCTCCTGGCCCTGAGTCAGCAGGAAAATATATAAATATAAACTGCACTAACCATATAACCTCCTTTGCTGAAACTCAGCAATGAGGTCAAGCAGTGTAATTGCCCCCCTCCACATTTTAATGTGAGGTACAAGTAATCCTTGATTAGCTGTCACAGTTGGGACCTTCAACTCCATTGCTAAGTGCTGCAGTTGCTAAGAAGAAAATCATGTGATCACAATGGACTTATGACTTCTATAAAGTCATTAAGTGCTGTTAAGTTCAACTTCATGTGATAGCAACTTATGACTTTACTTCCACATTGTCCATTAACTGTGCTGGCCATAAACCAATCAGAAAGCATACAAGTCATGATCATATGACCACTGGGCATTGTGATGGTCATAAATGTTGAGAAACACACAAATGGCAATCACACAACTGCAGGATGCTGAGACAGTCATAAATGCAAGTATTGGTCCCATTTTTTTTATATTGTAAACAATTGCAAAACAATTGTTGCTGTATTCGCAGCAATTTTTTCTTCTCTCACCCAGTTTCATCCATCATCCATTATGAGGAAAACAACCAGCAATCATCCTCTGAATATCTGCTGGAATGAGATGACAGTTTCAATCCATTATTAATATTTAATTATTGTTATGTGAAATGTGAAATCACAACTGCCAGTTTTTTAACTGGGTGTTCTCTTACCATTTTCTTGCTTATTTTAATTTTTATTTCCAGTCTGTCTTTAACCACTATGCTTTTGCATGAAGACTGATGCAAACAATGAATTAAACAGCTCTGCTTTCTATGTACTGCCTTGCTATTTTATCTCTGTAGTGGACTGATTGTTTCCTTGACTTTTTTATTGTTATTTATATGTTGAAAGAAGCATTTTTAAAAATTATCTTTGACTTTTGTTTCAAGTCTTTGTTCATTCTGAGACTTTGCTTTCCTGACTTCATCTTTGCAGATTCAGGCTGTCTGCTGATATTCTGCCTTAGTTATTTGTGCCTCTTTCCATTTTTTTTTTGGTATTTAATCTTTTTGCCTTTCAGTTTATCAAAGAGATCTTTGTGCAACCATGGTGGTTTCTTCTTGGATTTCTTGTTATACTCTCTTCAAAATACTCCTGACCCATCTAATCAGCATACTTTACAACATGCAAAAGTCAATCGCTGATGCATCTCTACCTCAGAAACTCAACAATATCAGCACTTTGCCAGAAGAAAACAACAAACTCTTAGAGTCTCCTGAACAGTCCCATGACCTTAAATCTCAGCAAGTTCATGCTATTCTTGTTCTTATTGTTCTGAAAAAGTTGCTGGTGACAGGATTCACTTCTTAAATTACCAGGGAGAACAATTATTCTTCAGTAAGAAGGCTTTATATTCAGAGTATCTTTAGTTCATTTTATTCATGTTTTGCTGTCTTTTTCTTTTAGCAATTATTTGTTAGTTGCTAAATGTCAGAGAAGGTCTTCAAAATTTATGCCCTGAATTCCTCTATACTGTGCTGTACAATTCCTACCTATAACTTGACTGTCAGAGGCAGCGCTATCATGGCTAAGAGAATATAGTTTTTTATTTGTTCTTTCCCTCTACCCCCTTCTCTTTTTTTAAAATGTTAAAGAGGGAACTTGCTTCAGGCAGTCTCCATAAACATATTTAATTATAATACTTTTAATAATGAATGAAACCTACCAGGCATGACCATGAAAAAAAAAAAAAACCTCAGTGAATTAAAATGATTCAGATAGGCACTAGTTTCACTGCTGAAAATGTTAACCCTTATATTTTGGGTCCTTATTACTCGGCAATATCTTGAACTGAATTCATTAATCACTTAACATGATTAATCAATTCATTTAGTTTTATTAAAGATAATTGTTTTAATTGGATTTTAATTATTGCTATCTCTTGTGAAACGCTATTCCCTAATGATGGTGTAGTGCGCTATTCACCAAAGGCCTTCCTGTTACTTCATTAGCTCCCTAAACTGTTTTTGTCCCTGCTGTGCAATGCATCTGAGGGCTGATTTTAAAAAGGTTAATGGTTCCTGAAGAAAAGTTGAAGTCCTTTGTATATGCATGTGTGGATGTATAAATGGATGGATGAATGGATGGATAGATATAGAAATGGCAGTATGCATGGCATACCCAGAATTTCTTTCTTGCCTTTTTCACTCTTCCTAATACATGCTGCTACTGCTACATAGGAGTCAACCAGTCTCTTTCTGATTGAAATGTCAACTAGATATAACATTATGAATGAAGCAAACATACATGTTGCTGTCCCAGGATAATGTTAGAAGATCCAATCTGGGTCGGCCACTGGGACCAAAGGTTTATTCTGGTTTTAGCGACTGACACTTCGTGTGAACAAGAATATGAAAAGTCTGTGGCCCATAGATGTTGAGTTTGGAACCTGTGGTGATGCATGCATGGAGCTTGAAAGACTTCAGGGATCCTCTAATGCTCTTTCCAGAATTCAGACATCAGATATACTTTCTTAGAAAACACGCATAGACAATTATATTTTGATGTTACACACACACACA
>JAEANM010008077.1:0-17251 GCA_017656035.1 Myanophis thanlyinensis | reverse complement strand
AAATAGAGTGCTTTGGTGGGTATGAAATGTAACTAGAGCAAATATAGAGCAAATCTAAATATGAAACCAAAAATCTGAAGAGCCATTATAATCTAGAGTAGGAATTGGCAGCCTGCCACATCTACTAAATTTCTAAATGATCCCTATGTGTTGATCATTGATTTGTGTGTCTGTGTGTACATAATATATGTATCATGATTCTTACATAAATTCTTACAAGAATCCTGGGTGACATTGACAAAACCATATAAAACTGGTGAGCTCATGTGAATATTCAGAATATTGGAGGGAACCCAAGGACACGCTGTTGAAGCACATGCTTTTGGGCAAAGCTGAGGCACAGACACAACATCAGGAAGATTAAGTGGGAGTTAGGCCAGATTTTAAAAACCCTTTAGAAATGGAGCCCATTGTGCCAGCTGCACTGATTTCCAGAACATTGCTAAATCAATCAGAGGAGTCATTCTTCATTTACTAAGCTTTAAACATCAGACTCAAGATGTTTGATGATCTTCATCCATATCATTCTACCTAAACCATAACATCTATCAAACCAGACTCTTGTTTATCCACCTTTGAGATAAATCAGACTGGCAGAGGCAATGAAGATGATTATTACTGCAGTGGCCTCACATCTCTGGAACTTTATCAGCTAATTTGTAAAGTTCATTCATTTGGAGATCCTAACAATGTATTTCCTTTCCTGTTGTTTTCTAAGGTTGTTTTTTTTCAGAATTGCAACAGAAATGCTTTGTTTTTTTCATGTTGTTAAAGATGGGATCACTGAATTTTATTAATTTTATTCATTCTAACATTTATTGTATTGTTTTATGTGTAAGCCTTTCAGAAAGGTGTAGTAAAATAATTATAGAAATTCAAATGCACTCAGTCTAGGAAACATCCAGAAGGCTAAAAATATTCACATAAATGAATTGCTGTTTCTGATATTTCTATGCTGTGCTAAACATTTCTTCTGTTTTGTCACTCATGTTCATTTTGGTAGAAAAGAAATTGTATGTCCTCATCTATCTTTATGTTCATATTCTGTAACACTGAAGGAAGATTCTCCACAGCCATGGATATGCCTGTTGTAAAGTTCACAGATAAAAATGGAAATGTACTTTCCTGTTAGCTCTTTTTTGGCCAAGATAGCTACAGTGGCATTACAAGACAGACATAGCTCATTTGTCTAATGATAGGTTTTAGATATCAGTGCTTTGCGGCAGTCCTTTCCATTATATTGAAAAATCCTGCTGCATTCATGCAATTTACTTCTGTCAGGATTGCTTTCTGACAAACAAGCATTTCAGCTACATTGTCATTGTTTTCTGTGAAGAGATATACGATCCTGTGTATATAAGATATTCAAAGATATATTTTAAGATACCAATCAATTTAGGCAGGCAATAGACTACAAAAATATAAAATCTTCCTTTTTGGGAGAAGATAGCTTGCAATGTATGAGATTATAAAGTTCGTCTTGGAGGAAGATACACCAGTCTTTAATCTGCTGAAGAAAAATAAAATAAGTGTTTTCATTCATTCACCGTCTACTTAGTAGTAATAAAACTTTGGAAACAAGAGTTTACTCAAATGCCCCAAAGATGGCAGCAGAGTACTTTCAATTCCTCCTCATTTCTGAACAGAGTTTGCAAATCTGGAAAGATTTTATTATAAAGGCAATTAGGTTCAGACTCAATCCCCAATAGATGCATCTCTGATTGTTCACTTTGAAAATGTAATTATGCTAAGTCATCATGACACCTGAGAAAAAGTACAGCTACAACCAGAACATTTTGAGGTGAAAATATTCTTGGTGTTTGCAATATTTCCAAAAGCAAACATTCCTTTAGGATTTGTTCGTATTCACTATTTTGAAGGGAAAGGTTAACAATCTCAGTCTTCAAACGTACGTAGATTCTGTTGGGCCTGGGGAGATTCTCTAACTCATAAAAATGCACACCACTTTTGAAGAAAATATCCAAATATGAAAAAAGCAAAGCTCAGAGAGCCAATAGGAAATTCTTTTCAGGATAGAACAAAACATTTCAACAGATTCAGATTGTGTTGTGAAGAACCTTATTCAATGTAAAGTTCTATTAATAGTCCTCCTGGGTTCTTTTCTCTCTTCAGGGAGATGGGAATGGAGGCTATCAAATATTCACTACAACTATACAAACAATTAAAGTACAAAGGTGAACAAAAAATTGTTGACTTCACTTCCCCCCCCCCCCCACATAAATAAGCTAATATCCAAAACACACATATTTCAAGGTAAAGGGAGTTATAGGTGAATAATCTGAGGGAAACCTTATTGTAAAATCCAAAACTGCTTGTTTTTCACAGCCTGTTCTGTAGTCATGCTGAGCATTTAAATTAAATTAAATTAAATTAAAACTCTTTCCTATTACTTTTTGTCCTCTTATTACTTTTCCTATATTTTTATATCTATTTTTAACCCTCTCTTCAGGGTGGCTATTATCTTTAATTGCTAGGAGAAGATCTCAGGTGTCCTCTTCAACTTTGTGTTTTTTACTAGATTTGTGAAAAAAACATTTGAAAGCCACTTTGGTGTGATGTGCTATAAACAGTTCCTTCCTTCTTCTCTTCAGCTACGTGTGTGATGAAAATGACAACGAATTGTTCTCAAGACAATAAATAGATGTAGTTTCTTTATCTCTGTAAAAGGACCATACAATGGTCATTTGTATAACAGACTATTTCCAAATTAAGATAAATGCTTTTTTTTTAAAGGAGCAATAACAACACTGATTGATTACCACAGGGTTTTTTTTAAGAATTGCAATTCATTCCAAATGTAATAGAAAAGTAATCTTCATTATGGAGCTCTGTCTCTCTTTGCCTATTGGGATGAAACTGATTTTGACTTTTTAGTCAAGGAAAGGCATCTTTAGGTATTAAATTTAATCCAAATCTGATCTCAGAAAATAGTTTAGGCAGGATTTGAGCTTTTTTTCCTCCTGAGGCAATTCTGGCCTTTATCCTAAGTAGTGATGCTACTGCACAAGGAGGCAGACCCAAAGCTAAGTGTTAATTTTAAAAAAAATGATATAGCTGCCTTGGTTTTAGAGTTTTCTTTTTGGCGGGCTATATTCTCTTATAGGTAATCTATGGAGAAACCTGTCAGGACAGAGCCAAAATTTGGCATTTAATTATTATTCTCCTTCTGTTCTGTCAAAGGTATCTCCACAACAACAAACAAAATACACTTTTTTTGAAATCAAATAAATTCAATTTGATTTAAAAAAAAGTGTATTTTGTTTGTTGTTGTGGAGAACTTTGGTGATCTTTTGTGGAATTAAGAAAAAGAACTCTTTATAAAATTTGTTGTTTTTCTATAGTTCATCTTTAAAGAAGAGGAAAGATGGTATTTTTGGAACTTGTTGAATGGTAGCCGTCCACCCCACCCTATCTTGGGTTTCCATTATTGATATTTCAAACAACTCCAACATTTCTTCTAAAAATGATACATATTATCTTTAATCTCAAGGTTTTTTCTTAGAAAAGCCTCCCCCCACCCAGTTTTTCCAGCATTGTCTCTATCATTTTTATATTATTCATCCTGCAAACAAATTTGAGCTAGTTTCAAACTAAGGTTTTTGAGATAGATATGTCTTTACACCAACTCACACACTGCCAGAGCAAACAAATATTGGAAAATTACCTATGGTGATGGTAAAATCTCTGCTTTTTTCCCTCCAGATTGATTTCAAGCAAGATGCAATTAAAAATAATATATAAAAGCCAGGATAGTTCCATAAAAGAGGTTAAATTTGATTAGAGAACTCCAGTACTATTTTCTGAGAATATACTAACATACTTGGGGTTAAAATATTGTCTATCCTTTTACATTAAAAGTGAATCAACTGTAGAAACTTACTTAAAAGTCTCTAGTCAACAGTTCATTCATTGCTCTAATGATTACATGCATAAGTTGTGCTTATGATAGTCTCAAAATATTTATTAGTTTTCAGATTGATTACAGAAGACTTCCCATTAGCCTCTTTCTTTCTGGGTCAAGTGAAAAATGATTAACTTAGGAGGTGAGAGAAAAAAGACAAAAGTTAAAAAAAACATGACTGATTGTAAAAAGAGTGGATGGGGAAATCTAATCCTGTTACAAATAAAACAAATTAAAAGGGAGAGCACTGTTGGCTGCAGAATATGCTGCAGATATAAATTTAGGAACAAGCAAATTATTATTTTAACCAAAAATGAGTTACGTTTATTTGTTTCTTGCCAGAAAAGTAGGTATGAGGCAGTGGTGAAATTCAATTTTTTTACTACCAGTTCTGTGGGCATGGCTTAAACATCACCAAGCACAGAATTAAACTTCACCAAAGTTACAATGTAATAAGGGGAGAGGCAGTTTCTGTGAGCAAGGCAATAAAGATTAGGCTAGCAACAACTGCCTTATTTACAGGATTAGGCCTGTTAAGTGGGAAAAAAACCAAAAGAAAATTTCTTCTAATAACCGGTTCTATAGAATCCTGCTGAAATTTACCTCTGGTATAGGGATCACCTGTGAGTGGAAATAAAAAGGATGCAGCAAATTTAGAAGATCCTTTATGAAATAACCAAAGGCACAGAATTGATTTCCCATGTTTTTTGAAGCTGTCGAGCAGAACATGAATGACAAACATGTAAAGCTCTCGCTACAAAGGTATCAATCAAAGAAGGAAAGAACCTCATTTAGTCTTAAGCATTTCAAGAAGTTATTGCTTGAAGATAATCTCCCTATGTTACTAACCAGCAACTGGTGTTGGACAGCTTATTGCTTGCATAACACTGGGTGCCATATAGCCATCCTACCTACAGTACTAGATCTGATAGACTGAACTTTGTGAATTGATCCAAATATCAAAATCACCTTTTAAAATCTCACTAAGCTTGATTCTCATCACATCTGTTCAAAGTGATTTCCAAAGATCTGATGTAATGTTCCAAAGGATCTTAGAGAAAAGGGCAGGACAAACAGAGGCCCTTGTGTGCAGTCATGGGTGATCTAGGATTTTTATTGTTGTATTTAATATCTATTCAATCATCTCTAACATCTACAATCAATAACTTGTTTGATTAATCAAATTTCTTTATAACATCCAGAGTCACACCAAATGGCATAATAACAGTCACATGAGCATCTCCAAATTATTTTTTCCTCCCTTAACAAGCAAGGAAATACTGTTCTTTTCATTAAAAAAATGAGAACTATTCTGCACTGATTTCCAGGAAAGAAAGAAAAAATCAGAAGTGAATTTACATTAGGGACAACATTATAACACAAGCCTAAATTTCCTGTACTTGGCTTCTGCATAAGTGAAAATATTACAAGGGACTCTTCTTGGAAATATATGTACATCAGCTTCCACTTTAAAAAAAAAACAATTTTATTATGTTTTAAAGAGATATAAAATACAAAATAACAGAAAAGGAAAGGTTGGGGGGGTGGAGAAGGAATAAAAAAGGAAACAAAGCTAAATAGGCTTTTGTGTTTCATCAAAGTAATCAACTTTGCCATTCCTGCCAATTCCATTAATTTCAGTTGTGGGAAATTGTGTATCCCTATGTGCATATAAAAGTCCTCCTTGCACTATCATGTATAAATACAAAATCTCATGTTTTTTTTAATCTGCTTGTCTATGATACCCAAAGAAAAGCTTCTGATTTCAATTTTACATCCATTTTTGATAGCAATAGCACTTAGACTTATATACTGCTTTACAGTGCTTTACAGCCTCTCTAAGCGGTTTACAGAATCATCCCCCAACAATTAGGGTCCTCATTTTACCCACCTCAGAAGAATGGAAGGCTAAGTCAACCTTGAGCTACTCAGAATCGAACTGCTGAACTGTAGGCAGCCGGCAGTCAGCAGAAGTAACCTACAGTACTGCACTTTAACCACTGCACCACCAGTTTAGTTCATAATATTTTATGGATCAAACAAGATATCTGATCCCAATACTTGCTGGCGGTCTTACATGTCCACCAAAAATGGTAAAAGGCACTTTCATAATAATCCTTCTTTGACTTCTTATTTGATTTTCCCTTCCCTTTCCCTTTCTCTGGAGTTAAATGCCCATAATACATCATTTTATTAAAAAAAATATTTCAAATTACAATTCCATGAAAATTTCAATCCATAGATTCACATTTTCCCCTTAGACTCCTCTGTGTTTAAGCAGCAGCCACTGAAAGAGAGAGGAAATTTTATACATACATTGAGGCTAAACTAAAGTTCATGTAAGTAGCAGTCCAACTCTTTTTTAACATAGCTCTTATCTACTCTGCCTAAATGAAAAACACTACAATATGTTTTGGGTCTCTCTTTGAATGCAGATACTATAATGAATAATCAGCTGTTCTTCCTTTGTGCAGAATACAAGGGCCGGCATAAATTCTGCGCTGAGTACTAGCAAAGAAATGTCTGCGCATATTTTTTGTGCATCTGATGAGATTATGAACTGATTTTTTTCAAACCAACTAGGAGTAAGTATTGAGGGTCGAAGAGGTAAGCATCTTACTATTTTGCGTTCAAAATTACTCTACATGGTATGATTGTCTTACAGTCATCCCAAAGGTGCTTTTTCAAGAGGCAACTGGACTTTCTGGTTTTTCTTTGAAGATGTTTCACTTCTCATCCAAGAAGCTTCTTCAGCTCTGACTGGATGATGGGGAATGGAAGGATTTATATTCCAACCATCCAGTCCCATTCCCCAGAACTAAAGAAGCTTCTTGGATGAGAAGTAAAACATCTTCAAAGAAAAACCAGAAAGTCCAGTTGCCTCTTGAAAAAGTATCTTTGGGACAACTATGACCTAAATGACTGGGAATCTCCATAAATACTTAGAAGCAGAGTAGTTATGTAAAGACAACTGCTCATGTTACACATGTTTATCACAAGAAATAAACTTGCGCACTTGTGTTTCTGTAGCGCCAGAGCTTCAAATATACATGACTTCTGTTGTCATACTTCTGTTGTGAAGATCTTTTTCTTATTTATAGTTTATGACAATACAGATAGTTCTCAACTTACAACCACAATTGAGCCCAAAATTTATGTTGCTAAGTAAGAAATTAATTGAGTTTTCCCCCATTTTACAACTTTTTCTGCCATATTTGTTAAGTGAAGTTCTTAACAGTTGTTAAGTGAATCTTGCTTCTCCATTGACTTTGCTTGCCAGGTCACGAAAGAGGATCACATGACTCCAGAACACTGCAAGTGTCATAAATGTGAGTCAATTCTCAAACATCTGAATATAAATCATGTGACATGGGGATGCTGCAACGGTCATAAGTGTGAGAAATGATCATAAGTGCTGTTGTAATTTTGAAAGGTCACTAAATCAACGGTTGTAAATTGAGGACTACCTGTATCACTATCACAAAGAAAATCTGAGGGGATATGTATAAAATACTGAATAAAATGGCGATATTTAGGCTTAAATGGCATGTACGCTAATGTTTTGTCCTGTGTGATTATACTTAAAGGCTGTACACATTTTTATATGGAAACAATCTTTTAATAATTTTGGACATAAAATACTTCTCATCGTCCTATGTCAGAACAGTCAGATACTGTATGTCTGTGAAAAAGCGCTATCTGTCAGTACTTGAGGTGGCTGAAAAGTTGCTGGCTTAAAACTTGGAGTCAGGTCCAATTCCGTCATAGAAAGGAGGAGATGTTGTCCTTAATATGGGCAGCTCTTTAATACGCATCATTTGTCCTGAAAGCACACTAAACCTGTGTAATAAAATAACTTTGCAGATATGGAGGTGCAGCACATGGTGAAGGAAGAGAAAGCAATTGGTAACTAATTGGTAACTAATAATTTTATATTTTAAATTTAATTCATTTAATAGTGGGTTTTTAAATTTTAAATCAATTTTAATTTTCAGCTTATATAATTATTGTAATTGGTTTTTAACTTGTTATTTATGTATGTTTTTTAATTTCTGTGAACCACCCCGAGTCCCTTGGGAGAGGGGGCGGTATATAAATTTAATAAAAGTAAAGTAAAGTAAAAGTAATTAGTTTCATCCTCAACCGATGCTACAGGTGAATTATAATACTGGTTGTGAGTCCACTACTGGACTTGTGGGCACCAGCACCTAGAAGTAGCCCATGGATGGGCATGAAGACAGAAGGTAAACAAAATGGTGTTTCTCCCAAATAATACAAACATTAAAAAATATGGCTATGTGAATCACCCTGTTGGCAAAAGCAATGGAAAACCTGTAATTCATCCATAGAATTGTGGATTATAATAGAACCAGCAACACATATCTGGGTCAGTCACTGGGATCAGAGGTTTTATCTTCCGAGCTTTTGGATTCATGCTGGATCCCACTTTCAGGGAACTTAACTCTAGCAGAGTAATCTGGAATGTATCTGTATGCCCTCTCCTGCTTTAAAACTGATTTTTCTATAAAGCATAGAAATGGCACTCTTTCAAGAGAATTGACTATTTACACACACACACATGAACATGTGTATATCCCTCTCTTTCTCTCTCTCTCTCTTTTTCTCTCTTTGTCTCAGGGTGAATCCTTCCAAGGTGGTGATGATTCTCCATTTTCAGACTCTGTTACCTTAGAGCAAACAACAAGCAACATCGGCATATCAAGTGGACGTGTGAGTTTATGGATGCAGTGGATGTTGCCGAAGCTTACTGTAAAGTTATTTGCACCAGATCCAGAAAACAAAGGCACAGGTATTATGTTTAATTTTAAAAAGCACATGCATCATGGAACAGGACTTGTTTTACATATTTGCTCAAATATGCTGTCCCAATGGAGGCTTAGCATATCTTCTTTCCTTATTTAAGGAAAGAAGACAGACCAAATCACTTTGTTCATTGTCTCTGTTTTGACACTAGATTTGAATGGAATTTCTGGCTGGGTCTGAGAACTATAAACTGCACGGTGCATAAGATCACAGCCAATGGTTTGCCAGCCTTATGTTAGATAGTAGGATAAATAGAACAATTATGCCTTATCAACACTGAGGCTGTAATTGATGTCCTTCCACACATCACATCCCAGTCAGCAGAATCTTAAATATGGCTATATTGAACAAGTGATTAT
The DNA here is from genome assembly GCA_017656035.1 of Myanophis thanlyinensis. Classification (NCBI taxonomy): domain Eukaryota; kingdom Metazoa; phylum Chordata; class Lepidosauria; order Squamata; family Homalopsidae; genus Myanophis; species Myanophis thanlyinensis. The sequence goes on along the minus strand of JAEANM010008077.1, from coordinate 8,146 downwards.
GTGCACCATGTTTTTAATGATTTTAATGGCTGCTTTAGAATTGATCTGCCTGTTAAAAGGCATAGGTTATATAATAGTTAGAAATTATATAACTAGATGGATTTATAGTGGTAGGTATATGTATACTGTCATTTAGCAACATGTACTTGTGTGCATATAACTTAGGTCAGGTCCATAGCTCTGTTTGTGAAACAGAATTCAGTCCCTCCCCTTTATGAATATAACATCTGTATATTAAGTCCATTGGTAGATAAGGTTAAGTAAAAGAGGACATGAAGGTGATCGGGGCGAAAGTGGAGGATGTCGAGGATAGAGTTGGGTAGAGGCAGTTGATTTGCTGTGGTGACCCCTAACGGGAATAGCTGAAAAAAGAAGGGATAGATAAGGTTAAGAGTAGGGAGAACTAAATTATAAATGAGCTTTCCATACACATTTCTGGGGGACCTATTATTTGTTTAAGATTTGTCTTAATAATATTGGTTTGAAAATAAGGCAAACTATTTTCTTCTCCATTTCTACAAAATAATCATGTGACTTATTGGTGAACTGGCTAATTTTATTGGATACCGCAGAGATATGTGTGGTTGGTGAGTTAGAAGATCTCAGTGCCTCAGTAGATGTACAAGATGTCTACACTAAAGTAAAGTGTAAAATAGAAAGTTTCAACATTGACCACTACAGAAATAGGTAAGAATTTTATGTTCATTTTATATTAGTATTCATATAGAAGCATACTTTATTGTTTAAATGGTAATAGTTATTGATCTGAAAGGCTGAGGTTACACATTTGAAATTACATTGCTATGTCATAATTCTACGTTATCAATATTAGAATCTTGGTTGTAATTGGAAGTTCATCGAAATTGTGTCCAAATATACCTTTTACTAACATCTTAAATGAAGTTGTTGACGTGACAAATTCCACAGTCTCTTTAAGCCAAATCTTGTTGTAAAAAGCCACGTGGCAGGTAGTTGGCACCAGAGAGTCAGCATATACTATCTAGATTTGGACTATTTACAGCTCTTGGTCATAGGTTAAGCCAGGCTAAATGCTTAGCCTAGAACAAGCCTTTTTTTATCACATCAAAGAGTACAGCTAGGAAACAGCTTCTTGTACAGGTAGTCCTCACTTACCAACTCCCTCATTTAGTGATCATTCAAAGATACCACAGTTTGGGCGGGAAAAAAGGCTTTGCAACAAAATCTTGCACTAGCAGCCATTGCAGCATCCCATGGTCACATGATTGCCATTTTGTGAATTTCACCGCTAGCTTTCAACAGGCAGAATTAATGGAAAACACAGAAATGAAATTGCGAGTACTGGTCACATGATGCTCATGTGATTTTTTTTTTTTCATTGAGTAACCACACTCTTAGTGATGCAATTGCTGATCTGAATTGTAGTCGCTGAGCAATGACTTCCCTGTACTTCATGTTTAACTTGAAATGCTTCCCCTTGCCTGAAAATTATAGAAGAAGCCGTGACATATTTTTGTGATAGTATTGGTTAACAAAGGTGGTGGGCTGACACATTCCTTACTAAATTGTTTAACTTTTTCTGTCATAATCTCTGGTGTTCACTATGTATTTTTTTCCTCCTTTCCTTTTTTTCTTCTTTATTAAAGGTTTTGTCATATTCTTAATTAAGGTGGTTCATTTATCATTAAAAAATGAAATGAAATTTTAATCCCGCCATAGAAAAGAGAGTTCCTTCCTTTTTGTGTATGATTTGTATGAGCTGAAATTGTGGAAATTGGATACCATAGCGATATAATATTCATAGCATTATGTTCCATGAAAAAACCCTCTTATTTTCTAATAATTTGTTGCTCAGATTAAAAGCGTCAGACAGTAATAGTACTGTTACTGAAATGCATTTTATACATAAGAAATAGCAAAGATTACAGTTGTTCAATAGAGCAAAAGTTTTCTAATCAGCAGTATGAAAATATATGAACTGCCATTTGGATTAGCCTCATTTAAAATTATGATGGTGCTGAACAAAGGGATGCATAACTGGTCCTTGCAGTTACAACCTTGCAGTTACAACCATCCCATAGTCAAATGATCAAAATTCAGGTGCTTAGCAACCAATGTATATTTATGATACAGTGTCCTAGGATCACGTGATTGATATTTGTGCTTTTCCCAGAGGGCTTTTGCCAGGCACAGTTAAAGGCAGAAGTCAAATTCACTTAACAACCAAAATCATTTACTTAGTTATAATGACAGGAAGGTCATAACATTAGGCATTGCTCACTTAATGTCTCCATCAATTAACAATGGAAGTTCCAGTCTTAATTCTGAACGTAGGTCGAAGATTTCCTGTATATAAAAGAATAATTATTATTTAAAGTCTAAAGAGTAAAAAAAAACCAATTACAATAACTAGTTATCTGAATTAATTAAAGATGGCTCTAGGAATTGATGATAAAATAATCTTATTCACAACATGGCTAATGTAACAGTTATTGAGAAAGTCTGGTTCGCTGATGCTACTATTCCAATTTGAGGAAAAACAATTGGAAAAATTTGTGAAATACCAGGACTTGTAGATAGATCGAAGTTGAATGCTTATGGAAAAAGAAATCCCTTGTTATACTAATTGTGATTGGAAGTCTCAGAGCAATAGCTAAAGGATTCCCTTGATATCTGGAAATGTTGAATTTATCAGACCTGAACATATAATTTACAAAAAAAATCACACCGTGCTTGGAACTGCCTATATTCTTAGACACTACTTTAAATATTCTTAGTTCTTGATTAGGTTTTGAATTACTATGTTTCCATCGGTCTTAAACTATAAATCTATAACAGTAATTACACAAACATAATAAAAATATGAATCAGTACTTAATAAAAGTAAAAACAAGTATAATGCATATGTATAGATAATCAATTAAATAGAGTATTTTAACTAAAATAGGTAACCGGTGGAGAAAAGGTATACTTGAAAAAATATTGTGGCAAATTATACAAACAGTAGAGCAATAGTTAACAAAATTCAGCAAAGTAAAATCTGATTGGTCTAACAGTAGCAACTGGAGAACTTGACTAAATGAAGGAATACTGATTCCTGGTGAACATCAGCCCGGAATAAGTATTACAGTCCTCCACTGCAGAGGCACAGTCACTGCTCAAATATTTTTTTAAAAAAATTATATATTTTCTCTTTGTGTACAATAAGTGCTTAGTGAACAGCATACTGTCTGTATCAATTTGTTTACATAACAATGTTAAACTCCTAGTTTCTACTTCTATTATCCAACAGTTCAAATACTTTTATCCATACATTCTGAACTTTGCTACCCATCTGAATTCCTGAACTTTAGCCTGTTTCCTGGTTACTTTTTATGCTTGCTCCTCTGAATAGCTTTCATTGCCTCTGTTGTTTTCAGTCCTGAACTGGAAGTGAATGAATCTACTTCTTTTCTGTTCAGTGTTTGTATTATGTTTGTATTATGCTGGACATCCTTGGACATACATGATATAACTTTTCTTGAAATTGAAGTATTGCTTCAAGAAACTCAAATGGATCACCTTGTTCAAGTAGTTGTTATACAAGTTATACAGGGATAATTAAATAGATTGGAGTTGAGTCAGCCTTTGTAACTGAGTTACCTGAGTAAAAATGCCTTTTTGCCTCACCTGCAAAATTTGCTGAAAAGTTCCCCAAAATTCCAGCTCACTACACTACGTATGCAGCTGTAGAGTGACTATACGCAAGTATATTTTTTCATCAATTCTCTGACAGGCCTCTTGATTAATTGGCAAATTCGTATCTGTTGGAGCAAATCCAGAGGTGGAATTCAACCAGTTCACACCTATTCACTAGAACCTGTTGTTAACTTTCTAAGCAGTTCGGAGAACTGCTGGTTCAGCTGGTCATTAGAGCAGAGAACTGGTTGTTAAAAAAATTTGAATCCCACCACCGAGTAAATCCCACTACTTTGCAGTTTGTAGGAGAGATTTAAGGAGATTAGAAAGTAGTGACATTTAGCTGCCTATCTTCCAGCAATCTTTTCTGCATAAGACTTTACCTGGAATAGGCTGCCTCATATACCAATATCAAGAATTACTCTCAGAAAAGATGTTGGATGTGTTGAAATATATATTGCCTCCTGGCATGTGTTTAAGATCAGTGGATCTTAAAGTTTAATACAGTCAAACTGGCATAACAAATATTGAAATTTCCTGAGTCCAGTGTACTCAGCTGCTATGGCACTTTCACTGCAGAAAGAGCTATATCATAGTTTTCTGGAAAGAAAACCAAGCTGGACATTTACTTGGAATATCTTTGGGGGAAAAAAGGTGCTTTGCAAATGGGAACAAATTCCTCTAGTACCAAAAAGGTAATCAGTTTGAAGTGGTGACTAAGCGTGCTCCTAAATATCCCAGTGAGACATTACCATGATTACATTTCTTGTAGTAGTTTTGTGAATTTTGTGTTTCCCAACATGGAATTGCCTTGGAAAATTCATTTCTGTCTGGATGCATACATCTGATATTCCTTCTGTTTCTATGGTTGTTTACAATAATTGGGATAAATTCAGTTCAATGTAGTACCTAAAATCCCTGTTTCCTGTAGCATTAAGTTCACTATGAAAGATTCTATGAAATGCAATGTTCCTGCACAAAAACAGAATATTTATCCAGTAAATATCAAGGGTATTTGCAGCTGTTGGAGCCTAGTTCTGCTGTTGCAACATCAGAAGAACCTGAGTTATGTTGTGGGCAAAATGTCAATTTCTCCAGGATGGTTTTCATGAAGAAGAAACAAACCAGCTGCCTGTACACCATCTGTGACTATACTATTCATTTAGTTCCAGACTACAGATTCTATCTTACTGACTTTGTACCTTATCTGAACTGGAGTTAGATATGTCACACAATTTTTAGGAAAAAAAACATCTGCACTGGAGTTCATTTAACTTTCCATATCATCAGGTGTTGATAAAAGGAAATGAAATCCTCATGTAAGCAGACTTAAGGTCCTAGAAAAAGACATAAGTAAAAAATACATATGCCATAGAACAAAATACATTGTGCGCTAATCATTAGGTAGAAGAACATTCAGGGTTATGCAAAATACTCTCAGCTTTCCCATGATTTCTGGTGGTCTTGGGTTATGATTGAGATTAAGGACAATATAGCCAATGTGTGGAAGGCTGAGAATTTCCAGCACAAATCCATGAATTTTCTCATGTCTGGACCCAGCCAAGTATCTGAGAAAAATAATTTCTATGGATTTAATTGCAGAGCTTCTAAACACTCAAAGACACACTAATATAATACCAGGAGCATTCTTGAACTTATCACATTTTGTTCTAGGCTATGCATTATTGTGAATTGATTATTCCATTGCCACTAATGAAATCAAACAACGGTCCTTGAAATGTCTTTAGACTTCGTGTGTTGCTTGAATGTACCATCTATTCAGTTCATTGTTCTGGAAAAACTATCTCAAAGTTGGGAATGCCGCTAAATTCCTAAACACTTTGACATTCTCAACCCAATTGATAAAGTGTATCAACTCTATCTTAGAACAATGTATGTGTATTAAAAAGGCTGATTTGCTTGATTTGATACCTTAAAATAATGCATAACCCATCTTTATGTCTCTACCTTGTTTTGTCCAATTATAAAATGCACCTATTGTATGTTTTTCCAAAATTACATTCTCCATCTTACAGCATTACATCATTAGCGGTAGAACAGCCAGTAGAAGACCTACTGTTAGGTAGTTGAGCAAGTAAATTATTACTACAAAATATGCCAATGGGAGAAAACAATGTTGACTTTACTCAAAAATTCTGACAAAAATTGACTTTCTCTGAAGAATTTATCAGTGCAAAAATTATTTTTTTGGGTTTACAGGCATATTGAGAATTCTAATCAATCCCAGGAACTGATGAGAATAAAAATCTGTGTGTGATCTCTGACTTGAAATATTAGCTCTGAACATTGTTTCTAGGACAGGACTTAGATACATGACGCTGAAGATACCCACCCATGCCTACAAGACAATAGGAGATTATTGCCAGCAGAAGATTACAAAATTAATTCAAGATTAGAAGATTCAATTCAATAAAATCTTATTTAGGAGTTTGCCATTTCTCCTCAGTAGATTACTTTCTCTTAAAAGCCAGCAAGCAGAGTCTGAGTGGATTTTTTAAAATAATAATCTGTGCTTAAACTTTCTGGGCAGAAGACAGATCTTGGAAACAATGTCTGTTGTTCCCTGTGCTGCAGTTTCTAAAACTTGCCATTTCAGTTTCCCAAAATTTAGCCTGCTACTTGATTACTCTTTACACATGTTCCTCAGAATTATTTGTATTATCTTTATTTAACAGCTACTAGATCTCCATTTATTTCTGCATACAATATTTTCATTTCTTGGCATTATATATTTCCAGTAGGGTTTTTTTTTGTAATTGTCTACCTATTACGGATCTGTGCATTCTCTTCTTTAATACGGATCTACACTAGTTAATTCATACTTTGAATGAAGTTATATTTGCCTTTTAGCATTACATATTTTCCCAAATTGCATCTTTATACAATATACATTATGGACATTGTTTTAGACCTGGAGTAACTTTAGTCGAAATAATTTTAGTTTCCTTCTGCTTTTTCTTTCCCCTCTCCAAGCTCTCCCTACAAAAAATTTTTTATCCACTATTAGGTTACTATATTTTTCCTCTGAAATTATGCTTTAGGAATGCATATTGAGAGATGTCCCAGACTTTGTGACTGTTTCCATTCTATTAGTCATAGATTTAAGAGATGATTATTTGAGGATCAGCTCTCCTATTATCAATTTGTTTTACCATTAAGATCTTAAGAGAGGAATTTCTTGCTCCGTTAAAGTCACAGTTATCTGTAGTTTACTTTCTTCTCAGATGCCTTTTTAAACATATATCTACATTGTAGACATTAGACATTTCTTTTGCATTTGTCTCAGAAGTTTGTAAATGTTGTAGAATGTTAAATATTGAGAAGAAGCTGTGCAAATCTTGATTAACTTTCTGAAATGTGTTCTACCTGAAATTGCACTTGAAGTCCACCTGGAAATTTCTGCTGGTGGAAGAATATACCTACCCTTTGCTCACAGAATAACCATGATATTGCTGTGGGAGCTGCAATAGTTGTTGGCTTGTTGCAAATGTAATTCAAGGTGCTGGTCATCACCAATAACTCATTCCATGAATTGAGGTCTGACTGGGTTAGTGACCACCTATTCCAACTAACATCTGCTTGCCTGAATTGTATGAATAATATTTACTAATAATTCCTTTCTGTCAGGCAGTACTAAAGGAGGGGCTACAGAGATGGGCCTTTTAAGAAAGGCCTGTTCCCACAAACTTCTGGAGATCTGTTAACACCTGCTTTTTGGAAGGCCTTTAGAAGTAAATAGCTAGAATAATTTGCACCAAATATTGCTGTTTTATTGTTTCATTTTTTCCTCCATATTCTTTTCTGTAATTTTGACGTGTTTCATATATCACCTATAACTTTTGAATTGAAACAGTTTATTGATTGAATAAACAAACCATGTTGAAATTAACCTTGTATAATTGTTTTAATATTAGTGCAGTTATACAGGTAGTCCTCAACCATTCATTTAGTGACCATTCAAAGTTACACCACCATTGAAAAAAAGTGACTTATCACTGTTTTTCACACTGTCACAGCATTCCCACGGTCACGTGATTAAAATTGAGATACCTGGCCACTGGTTCATATTTATGTCAGTTGCAATGTCCCAGGGTCATGTGATCACCTTTTGTGACTTTCTGACAAGCAAAGTCAATAAGGAAGCCAGATTCACTTAACAACTGTATTACTAACTTAACAATTGCAGAAATTCATTTAACAACTGTGGTACAAAAGGTTCTAGAATGGGGCAAAAATCACGTAACAACTGTCTTGCTTATCAACAGAAATGTTGGGCTCAATTGTGGTTGTAAGTTCAGGACTACCTGTATAGATAAGCCAGCTTGTAAAATTAAATAACAACAGTGTGTACTTTAAATTTTATTTTTTTTCATTTTTCTTGTGCATTGTTTTTTATGTATGTTTTTTAATTTCTGTGAACCACCCCGAGTCCCTTGGGAGAGGGGGCGGTATATAAATTTAATAAAAG
>JAEANM010008075.1:0-17253 GCA_017656035.1 Myanophis thanlyinensis | reverse complement strand
TAAATAAATAAATAAGGCACGCCGATTAGAGTACAATTTCGAAGCGGCAATAAAGTTATCGTTCTATTCGGAAAAAGGCTCAACTTAATTGGGAAGACCGAAAACAGGGCTTGCGTCTACACGTGTGGTAAGCGTTCGACGAGCCGTTTCTATTTCCCCCCTCCCCCCCACTAACCCCACCCCCTTTTTTTTTTTTAAGTACCACCTCGCCAGGTAAGGAATTTGGAACCCGGCCCGGATTCGAACTTTCAGCCGGCGGGCGCGTGTGCGCGCGCGCGCGCTCTCTGTCGAGCACGCGCGCCTCAGCGCGAGCGGCGACGTTCTCGAACGCGCCGAAGGTGCGTTTTACCTGCTTGGCTGCCACTGCGGCGAGCGTTCGCTCCGCCAGCAAGACTTCCGACGTGCGGGGGTGGGGGGTGGGGGTGTGTGCATGGGTAAGTTAAAAAAAAAAAGGAACCCCCCCCTCCCGTTTGAGGTGTTTTGGTTTTTTCCTTTTCTTTTTCTGTTCTTTTTTTTTTTTTTTTTTGAACCGAGTTGTCTTTGGTGCCTCTCATTGGGCGCCCGAATTGGCGCCGCGACCAATCGCGAAGCAGGGAGGGTGTGCGCTAGCCGCCTTGCCCGGGGGTGGTAGAGCGAAAGCTTTGAGCTTCGCTGCGCTGACATTTTTTTGGCGATGCCTCCTTTTACTCCGGCTCTCTCCGTCGCGAGCCCTGCTGCTCCGGGGGCCCCTGCGTCGTTGCTGCCACCGCCGCCGCCGCCGCTGCTGCTGTGTAGCCTGGCCCGTTCCTAGCACCGCCGCCGCCGCCGCCGCTGCAGCGGACACGGGGGAGGCGGAGGAAGAGGCGGCGGCGGAGGCAGCAGCAGCAGCAGCAGCTGCTGCTGATCCTCTGCCTAGGCAGCTGCCATCCCTACTGCGCCGCGGCCAGACCAAGACGCAAGGTGCTGCTCCGCAGCGAAAGCTGAACAGGGATGATCTTAGGTGAGTGGCGGCTTCTCCGGGCTTCTGACTTTCCCCCCCATCTTTGCACCTCGGTGTCCGTCATTCAGCCTTTCCTGAGTCTCCTCGCTCTTCCTTCCCCCCCCCCCGCCCCGTCCTCTTTTTAGTTAGCTATTCCTTCCCCCCCGCTCCCCCCCCCCCGCTTCCCTTCTTCTCGCTTCACTTGTTTTTTTTGCCCATATGCTCTCCTGTCCTGCGGTTCCTTATATCCCGGTATGGATTCTCTAGCTTGCCCTTTCCTCAAACCTTGGGAGGCATAGCAAAATCTTCCCTGTTCCCCTTAACCAGGATAGCTTGCAACCTCTTTTTCAGATGGGAAGTGATGGTTTGTTGGAAAGCTGGTTGTGTCTATCCCCCCCCCCCCAAAAAAAAAGGAAAGAAAAAAAAAGGTGGTAAGTGAAGGGCACCTTCTTAAGATCCCTGCTTGTATTCCCCCTCCCGTTTCTGTACATTTTTAAGACATCGGAATTCCAAAAATGCCCACAACCTGATGGCATTGCACTATACCTCCCCCCCCCCTCGCCGCTTTCTTTAAACAGGGCTCAGGTCTGCGTCACAAGGTGGAAGTTATTGAACTGTTCTGAACAGCATCACCGAGGGAAGGATGAGGTGGTGAGGAAACGAGATGGAACTGTGAGGGGCCAGAGAGCTTAACAATGCAGTGAGGAGGACATCCCAGCAGGAGAGAAGGCTGTGCGGGACAATTGGGGGACCATAATAAAAACTCCAGACACGGATCATCATCGGGGGTTTTTTTTTTTGTGTACCCCTGAAAACAGCATCTCCAGCTTCCCCATCAACTTGGGAACCCTGTTTCAGCATTGCCTGCCTATGGAATAAGTCGTCTCTCCAGTTTACTCAAGGGTTGTTGAGTGAGATAGGAGAGTTGGTTGCCAGGCAGGAGATGTGGAGGGGGAGAGAGGAGGGAGGGGGATAGAGAGAAAGTGAGAGAGCGGCTGACTGATTGACTGGATGAATCCCTTATTCTGATAAACTGTTTGATAAACTGATGCTTGAAGCATCAGTGTTGACCTAGATCTGTGTACATGGAGGTTGCTCCCATATGCAGCCAGATGCTCCTCCTTTCTTCTTTCCCCACCTTCAGAGACTTTCTCTCCCTGTTTAGTGCAGGGGGGTGTCAGATTAAGAAGCTGCCCATTATTTGGAATTGGCAGTGATGTTGATTGGGACACTGTCTTATAATTCTCTTTACGTACTTCAGTAGAATTATTTTGAGTTAAGTTATATGTGGCTGTAAAGAAGGGGAAAAACAAAGGCTCGCGTTGAATGCAGGTTCAAGGGTACCTGTCGTGAGTCATTTCCCCCCTGACCCACTATTCCCTGTTGGGCTCTTTCCATTCATGGTGTTGGAGAAAGGTTGAGGTCTTCTCTCCATGTAGTGCCTGTTAGGGATAAAAGTTGGATTCTAGTGAGAGTTGACTTAGATGGTAATCACCGATGATGATTCTGAGTTACTCAATTTATAGCAAAATTTTAAAAATTCCGTATTTACTGTATATGAACAGCATTCCCCTTGGGGAGTGCTGGGTTACAAGAAATGTCCCCCACAGATCTGAATTATGCGGCTGGCTGCATGTCTCGACCATGAGCATGCCTAGTTTGGGGTGAGGAGGGGGATAGAAAAATGCACGGCTGGGATGGAGGTACGTAGAGAAAGCTTATTCTTTCCTCATATCTCCCTGCATTCCAGGAGACATAATTGAGAGCCTTCTGATCTCTGTTGCCTAGGGGGATAAACAGAGTTTGTAAAGGAGAGGAAGTCTCAAAATAACAGAGGATGGGAATGAAAATGGGGACACACTATCCTGGTCAGCTCTTCCACCCCTAAAAGTACTGCTTTTGTGTTGCTCGGCATTTGATGGGTGGTTGGGGGAGCAAAATACCTGACCGCTGTCAGAGTCTGGAGTCAGACCACACAAAGAAGAACTTGGGGCAACAACAGCAACAAGAACAAAAAAGTTCATAAGCAGGAATATCTCTTTAGCGTCCCAAGCTGATGTTCTTTTGATGTCATACTTTTCTCATCTATTTCTCCATTTGCAAATTCCTTATCCAGTTCTGTAGAAGCCTATTTTGACCTTGCTAACAAATCCACAGGCTTCAGTTTGTCTTTTGCCATCTCTTTAACCGGCTGTATGCTTTGCCTAGGGCCAGATTCTGCTCAGGATAATCACCCCCAGTCATGTGGACATTTCTTCCCTCCCCATTGTCCCCACAATCTTGGACACTGTATCCCTCTGTCAAAATAACATGTTGTGTTTCTCTCTCACCCCCATCCCTGCAGATCTGGTTGCCACCGCTTCCTCTTTCCTGGATACCTAAGCCTCATCCAAGAATGGCCCAGGGAGGGAAGCAATTCTGATCTGTGATCTCTGCCACTGAATCCTAGGGATTGTCTGCTAATCCTGCCTGACTTCTTGATTACCGTGGCTATTCACTTTGCCTCCCTCCTGTCCATAGGCCTAACACTGACATTTGAGGATGTTAGGCTCTGGCTTAACCAGAGTTTTATCCTCATTTTGCTAAACAAGAAAGGGAACTACAGCTGGAGAGTGGAAAGAGAAAGGGTCACACACGCCATTGTAGAGAAAGCTCTCATTGCTCACATCCTTCTTTATTTTGCCTCTTCCTCCCTCAGGCTTCCTTGCCTCATTCTAAATCTGCCATCTGTCTAAACATGCATTTCCAGTTTCTCTTTGCAGTACACCTTTCTTTATCCTTTTCTCGCTCTCTGATCTAGTGTTGGGTTTCAAGCTGCACAGCAGTTTTGTGTGTCAGAAACATGGAACTGGGCCAAAAATCCTGATGTTTACCAAGTAAGTTTCTGGCTTGAAATTGGGATGGGCAACATCGAGATTGGCATGTGAGCCATGGGTTAATATCCCTTTGTGGGGCTATGCTGGATGTGACGTAGTTATTTCTTTGGAGTACACAAACCATGACATGGTTTAGTTGAGACATTAAAATGAGGTTTCCGGTTTGCTTAGTGTGTTGCAGCCTCGTCTACTTAAAGTCATAATTTGTGTAATGTCATGTATTCATCGGCAAGGTGGGTAACAACCAGCATTATGCTTGCTTGCATTTGTAAAATGGGTTAAAAAATCATGAAGTGGATGGATATGAAAATGAGTCATATTGCTTTAGAAATGACTAATAAATAAGAAGGAATTTGCAACACAGTATGACAGTTTTTAGTAATGACCTTCCAAGGAAGATCCATGCAAGCGGTTACAAAACATGGATTAGAGCCAAGCAAAGTAACCCAGTGAAGTTGAACATAGGGCAAAGAGAGCTTCCAACTATGGGAGTTTTATTATATGCTTTATCTGAACCAGAGAGAGTTGGTGCGGCTGGTGGTAATGCAAGCAGTAAGAATTATGCAGGCCTGGTAAACTGAGTAAGAAGTCAATGAAACATTTGGTAATAATGGGATCTGGGAGCCACAGTTGCAGTCAAGCAAAAGATTATGGTGCAATTGTCAGTGATGGTGACTAGATGGGGGGTGGGGTGGGTGGAGGTAGGGATAGAATATAGTACAGAATGTACTTTGCAACTCTGTGGTGTAATTCTGTGAGCCGCGTTGGGGTACGGGACCAGGGACTTACTGTACAGCAAATCTTCCTACATAGTGGAGCAGCCAAAATAATTTATCATAAGTGCATTTGCATAACTTAATGTCCGTTTGTTTTGAGAAGTCTATTTCATAAAGAGTTACACGCTTCTCCTTATTCTCTCTCTCCTGTTGGACTATTGAATGCCTTCCAGGATACAGTGTACCAGACCATCCGTGCACCAACCGAATTTGGTCTTTCTTGCTAAAGCTGGCAGGAGGAACTGGCCTGGGCATTGCTTGCACTTTAGCTCCCCTGCCTGATTTCTCAGCCAAATCTGCTTGGTGCTACCTTAAGCATGGCTGAGTGGTTGTTGTCAATAATGCCCACAGCTGAATGTTTTCAGACTGTGTTGTCTTCTGCTTGGAATCACTGTTTTTTTTCTTTCTTTCTTCTGAAAGCCTTGGTTGTTTTGCTTCCTGGCATTTATCTTATCTCTTTCTTTAGGGGGAATGGGGAAAAGGGTAGCAAGGAACTGATGTATATAATTATTTGGGGTAGAATTGCAGGTCCAACATATTGCAGGCATTATTGGCCTGGAGGAAGGAAAGGGAAGAGTCAGGCTCCTTGGGATGCCCTTGGCTGTTGTTGAGAATTAAAGATAGCACATTCTGTGTCCATTTGCTTCATTTCATCTCAAGTCCAGGAGCTGATCTCCAAGGAGCCTTTATCAGAAGGAACATACAGGGCAAGATTATGGGGGATTTATACAGAAGGCAAATGGTTCCAAAACCTACCTTGTGGAAAACTTGAGGTGGAAAATTGAGATTGTGTGTGTGTGTGTGTGTGTTTGAGAGAGAGAGAGAGAGAGAGAAATGCTGCCATTAGGTGAAAGAAAGGAACTTTTCCTTAACCGGGGCTTAAGGAGCCAAAAATATACTGCTTACCCAAGCATGAGTAGGTGTGTGTGAAAAAGTGTAGGATATGTTTTAAAACAAAACACATATTAAACAGGTTTTGGTTCTAAACATATTGAGGGGCAGTGATGTGTGGTCAGGCCTGGCTTTGGATCACTGAATGCGTCTTTCCCTTGTTGATGCTCTATTTTCCAGGGATTATCCTAGATACAGCAGCATCTCCAGCCTCATTTCAATATTAAGGCCTGTAGTTTTCCGGTTGATCTTTCAAAAACCTCTGTTCCTTGCAGGAATAGAGAAACGTGCAGCACCCAGTGCAGGGCAAGAAGGTAGAGGGGTTAGAGGCTGGGGAGGGGGTCAGGGAGGTGAGGAGGGGAGCCTGGGAGATTCTCCTCAGATGGGAGGAAGTGAAAGACCTGCCGGTGTCCAAGGTACCCCTGCAGAATGAGGGGAATGGTGTATTAAAAGCAGCAGAAATAATGACAGTGCAATAGCATGGCAAGTGATGTGTGTCTCTGTGTGTGTTCATTCCCAGGGAATGTTTTTTTGTTCCTTTCAGTCTTCTCACAGCAAAATTTAGGAAAGTTTCCCCGAAAGTTTGTAAGGACCAAAGCATTTGGTGCTGCTTTTTCAGTGTGGTGCTCTTTCTCTCTCTCTCTTTCTCCCCTCTCCCCCTCCATCTCTCTCTCCCCCGCCCTCCGTCAGTTGTTTCAAAGCTAAGCAGCAAACACAGAATATGTTATATAAGAGTGCTGACGATTGAATGTAGGTTTACTGAGTGCCATTGATTGTTTTGCTGAGAAATGCCCCGCATGATGAGTAGAGTGGCAGCAAAGCCACAGCTATCTCTGGCCTTGGCTGCAGTAACTCCTTGGGGGGCAGTTAAGACCGGCTGGGAATGGAGTGGACGGAAGGGTCAGAGGCAGCAGTGGGGGAAGCCCACGACTGCTGAGTTCACTGGAAGAGACTGCTGATTCTTCACCTCCTTTTTTCAAATGGTGATGTAGAGAGGGAGCCGAAGTGTGTGTGTTAGTGTGTGTGTGTGTGTGTGTGCACACGTGTGTGAAATCTTTGTTCAGTGTGTTCCCACTTGTAAAATGGAAAGTTTGATATCCCACCATTCCTTTCCCCTTGCTAATCAGCCTGTAGCGAAAGTAAACACTTTTGTTCTTGCACTATGAATTACATTGCTTAAAATTGCCTCCCCCGTTACTGTAAAGCATCACCCAAGTTTGTTAAATTAATTAAGTTCCCATGTTACTTGTCATCGACATGCAAAAGAATCTAAGTTGGATCCCAGAAGTTTCTGAGTAAATCTCCAATTGTAGTTTTTTTTTTTTAGAAGGGTTGCGAGGTTTGCAAAATTCCTTTATCTAAAGTAGAATCCTGTGCAGTTTGGAGCTTTCCTTTTCTTAACAACTAGATCAAGAAAATGCATCAATTGGAATCTGTCTCTGTTTAAAAATTACATTTTAAAAATAAACGTGAAGAGCTTCCCAAAGCTATTCCTTTACTTACTAAGGTTAAAAGTTTTTTTTTCTTTTACAGGCTCCTTTGGGGAAGGGGGGGGGGGCAGAATATTAAGACTGATATTGCATGGATGTATTTCTTTCCCCTACTGTATGAATGAAAGTGGATTTTGTGTTAAAATGATGCTGCCGTAACTGATCACCCACAAGCAGCTTCTGAAGCTAGGAAGGAAACTTGGAAATCTTGATCTCCAACATTCCTGGACTATCTTATCTTATCAATGTTCATTGACCTAATTCCTTAGCTGAAATTTGGATCTTCTCTATTTGCTTGGACAGTTATCCTTACTGTGAACATGATGTTTTGAAGGGAGTGTGAATGTGGTTTATCTATTTTACTATTGCTATTACATAGTGTCACTGTGGCATACAAATCAAAACACCAAAGGCTCAGTAGTTCAAGAAGAAAAAACAGAAATAATCTAAAATATATATATAGTGAAATGACTATAACAGCCACTATATATAGGGCAGACAAGCAGGAGGAGGAGCTGGGAGGATAGCTGTCGGAGCGTGTTTGCAGTAGTTCCTCTCGGTTTTATTTTATTCTATCAATTTTTAATATTTCCATTGGATCCTTTTTATCTAACTAGTACCCTTTGGATGAGGTAACAGTGTAGACCACAACACAGATAAAAGTTTTTGTTTTGTTTTACCGGGAACTAATAAGGCATGGGAAAAAGAAAGAAACGCCATGGTACCAACCCAGGATCTCTCCTACCAGTGAAAACTGCAAAACAACCAAGAATTGAGAAGCACTTTGCTGGCAAGAGGGCAGACAAGCAGAAGTCTAGCATAGCACATCCATGAGCACAACGAAAACTCCTTAATTTCACAACACATGGATAGAGTTTGAAACCATAGTTTCAACCGTGAACCTGTGAGCATCCTAGACCAGGGCTGGGCAATTATGGCTCCTTCATGACTCGTGGACTTCAACTCCCAGAATTCCTGAGTCAACATGGCTGGCTCAGGAATTCTGGGAGTTGAAGTCCACGAGTCACGAAGGAGCCGTAATTGCCCACCCCTGTTCTAGAGCAAACTAAACCCACAAATGCCAGGGAATTCCTGGAATTTTGGCATTCAGCCTTCAATAGACATAAACCACATTCACATACCATTCAAAAATGAAATGAAATGATATGATACGAATGAAAAGGAAAATAAAATAAAAAGCAAAGAAGGAAACCAAAAGACACATCCTCTGCAGGAACCAACACTCAGATAAGCAGGAATTAATCACCAGACAAACAAGTAGAAAAAACCACCTTAATTAAGGAAGTACCAAGGGGGGGGGGAATACACCATACCCTCAGCACCTTACCATATATAAACAGGAAACATGCCCTATACTTACTTGTACTGATGATATTACCTAGTTGGGTAATGAAATGTCTGCAAGCAAACAATCAAACTCAGAGAGCACCAAAATGCCACAGTAAGTCCTACTTGTCTTTGAGGAATTCCCAGTCTTTCTGAACCTAAGTACCCGGATGACTCATTGAGATTCTTTTTTACCTTGTATGAATGTGAATGCAAATCTACAACTCATTGCTACATTTACCTATTTTCCCAATTGTTGATGTCTATGAATACTTTGGTAATTCATTGGCTATACAGTAGTTGCTCTTTAAATGGTTGCAGTGGGTGGCTTGTTAGTGGAGGCCAATAGAAAGTCCGATTGTGTGACTATATCATTTCAGTTTCTCATAAAAGAGAACTGTAGGGAAGCAATTTGACTTCAACATCTGGAGATCCTGATATGACAGAGCTAACCTAGTAGTTCAGATTGTTTGATCTACTTGATTTCCAATGGAAGGAACTTCTCAAATATAACCCTGATATTCAGAGAAGCGACAATTCCCAGAATTCTGAAAAATGAAGCCACAACAATTAAAGAAATCTAGAACTCATTTTGTTACTGGAGAATCTAGCTATTTTCATTTTTTTTAAAAAAAAGCACATGGCAGCATTTAGAGGTCTTTGACTGAGCTCAAAAATTAAGCTGTGTCAGTTCCGGATAATATTTAGATAGGCAATTCCAGAACTATTGGCTAGACCGGAATGTTGAAAAATCATCCCAAACCAGAAATCAGTTCTGCAGCATGTGGATGCAATCTGTAGGAGTAAAACTCAACCTGAAAACCTGTTTACTTTTAGTAAAAAAAGCTGCTACTAAACCTTCTTCAGTGTTTGTAATTTGATGTGCGAAGGTGGTATCAACATGCAAGACTGGGCTCTTCTGTAACAAAATGAATAATCATGTGCAGAAAATTTTCTATAGCTTCAAGATAATAAGTGTGCACATGTTGTCAAGTGATATAAAAAGAATGAGTTTTTGAAAAGAAAACTATGGAACTTAAAATTGGAAAATACCTGTGAAGATACAACTATGTCATTGACTCAAAAATATAATGGGAAATGGGAATTTCATTGTACTAGTGTGCAATGACAATAATGTAAACTAAATTATATTATCTGCCACCCAGTGAGCATGATTCTAATTGGATCTGTAATATACAGATAATGATTTTTGATTAGGCATCTGTTTGGAATCTTGCTTGAAAATACGAATTTTGCATAAGGTCTTGTGTAAGTTTTTTATTTGCTGATGATAGTCCCTGATCATTCTTCTGCTTACAGGATACTCCAAACTATCCCTCTAAATGGAGGATCCCAGCTAGACCAATACCTGCCCCTCCTAAGGCCTTTTCTGTCATAGGCTGAGTCAGTCATCCAGACAGCTTTTGCCGCTTTTATGTAACCAGGTAGACACAGCTTTAGTGGCTATTTTTATCTTCTGAGCAGCATCTCATTTGTGGGTTACTTTGTAAGAATTGCCCAGATTTTTAACTGCAGTAAATTTAATGTTCCTCCAGAGATAGCAAAATACAATGCACTTTTTTTTTACTTATAACATAGGAGAGCATATTTTCCAAGCATTGGTACCCATGTCCACCTTTGACTTCCTTCATGACCTTGAATTGTTGGGCTGGCTCTGCCGGGATGCTGTTGAGACAATTAGATTGGTTGCAGCAGCTTGGCACTCAATCCTCGCTATTTGGGGAATATTTTCTGTATTTACAAGGAAGAAGACCAGCATCTTTCCTTTGAAAATGCTGATTGCATATCGGCATTGTTTAATAATTATTGGCATCTTTTAGTTTGGGAGAAATAATCTGGAAAGTCTTGATTTATTTTCATCTCAAAGATTAGTTGGTTAACAAATTCTAGTTGTTGATTCTTTAGACCCTGCACAGAAGATGAAAATAATCAATGATAACTTTGTGGACCAAAGACTCACTGATTTTTGGTCTGGATATTGCTCAGTGTCTGTGGTGAGCTATGGCCTTGTAGTGAAAAGGGAAAGATATATTGTCCATCTTCAGCACCTTTATTATCTTTATTATTTAACAGCAGATAAGTCTCTGCATTTCTCTGTATAGAATTCCCTTTTGAATAAATATAGAAGTAAGAATCGAACATAACTATTCATTATTCCTGATGATTTCTTGGCTTCTTCAGGATAACTGGATGATCCTACACATGACAAATTAAAATGTTATTCCTCAAAAATGTCTACCTAAGTATTCTCCCCACATTCTACTGATGTTACACTCTGATTATTGTGTTCACTGTGTTATTAAATCAGAATGCTTGTTAGTTTGTTTTACAATCTGGACTTGGTCCCATATAGTATCATCCTGGACTCCTTTCTTATTATTCCATTTTTATAGGGTGAGGAAAAAATGAAGTGGAGATGATTTTTTTATATATATTTTTATTTTACATTTTATAAATCAATTACATCATCCATCAGTTCGCGCGCTGCTTGGGTGAATACATATTTCCTCCCATATGATTTATATTTGCCTTAATATATCCAAACCATACAATCATATCTTTATACATCCTATCATACAATAAAATATAACATTTTACAATAGTCTATATAACTTATCTTCTCTCTAGCTCTATATTGCTTTACCCATCATATCAAACTTTCCTATTTCTTATTTCAATTATTTAATCATTGATAAAAGGCTTCCCATCTCTTATTAAATTAATTTATATCTTTTTCTTTTATTTCCCTAGTCAATCTATCCATTTCTGCATGTTCCAATATTTTTTTAATCACTTTCCCCTCCATTGGTATTTTTCCAGCTTCCAATTCTGTGCAAATACTATTCTGGCCACTGTTAATACTTGTATTATCAAATAAGCATTTTCTTTACTATAACTCTCTGTGTCCTACCCAATAAAAAAATTTCTGGTTTCAGTTCTATGTGTTCTTTAGTCATTTTTTCTAACCATGTATGCATCTTTGTCCAAAATTTTCTTGCACATATGATAATAGGATCCCGGCATTTGGTGACATTTCCAGCATTTAGCCGATTTATTCTTAAACATCCTTGCCAACCTTGCTGGGGGTAGATGCCACCTATAGAACATTTTATATAAGTTCTCTTTATAGGCTATTGACAAAGTTACTTTGTAGTTTCTCTCCCATAATTTTTGCCATCGATCTAGGTCTATTGTTTCTTGCCCAGGCAATCATTGTTTTTTTGACTTATTCTTCCTCCAATTTCCTACTCGGTAAATAATTGTAAATCGTCTTTATTAATTTTTCATCTATTCCTCTTACTATCTGATCTAATTCTGTTGGATCTTTATAAAACCCATATAATTTCACATCTTTCATATATCTGTAGTGTATTTGCATCTGTGTATACCAAGACAAATCAATCCCTTGTGCATTCAATTCTTGTTTTGTTTTGAACTCCTCACTTATATTTAAAATATCTTTATATCTAATAATATTTCCCCAATCTACCAATCTGGGTGTGTAAATGCTTCTGTTGTGGATAGCCACACAGGAATTTTCAAATAGTGCTATTGTCTTATTTTCTCCCCACATTAACCATAACGCATTTCTAACATAGTGTCTCTGGAAGTATCCATGAATCCTATTTTTTTCATACCATAAAAATGCATGCCATCCCAGCTGTAAATCATGACCCTCCAATGTTAGTAACCTCTTATTTCTTAATTCTATCCATTCTTTAACCCATGAAAGTATTACTGACTGGTAGTAAAGTTCCAGATCTGGTAGTCCAAAACCCTGTCTATTTTTTGCATCTTGTAGCAGTTTTAGTTGTATTCTTACTCTCTTCCCCTGCCATATATAACTCACCATCATCTTATTTAAGTCATTAAAGAACTTTTTCTCTAGTTTTATTGGTATAGTTTGAAATAAATACAATAACCTTGGTAAAATGTTCATTTTTATAACAGCTATTCTACCCATCAGTGATAACCGCAGGTGTTTCCATTTTTCCATGTCTACTTTAAGTGCTTGTAATAATTTATCTCCCTTAATTGTTCCACATCGTTCTGTTAAACGAATTCCTAATTATTTTACCATTTTTACTATTTGAATACCCATTTCATCCATTAGTTCATTTTTCTGTGTGGTGGTTAAATTCTTAACCAACATTTTGGTTTTTTCTCTATTCATTTTCAAACCTACCACTTCTCCATATTCTTCTATTTTCTCTAACAGCTTGGGTCCTGCTTTTTGAGGGTTCTCTAAGATAAAAACCAAGTCATCCTCAAAGGCCTGCAATTTATACTTTCCCTTTTTAATCTCCATTCCTTCAATTGTATCATCCTGCCTGACATTTCTATTCAATACTTCCAATGTTAAAATAAGCAGGAGATGAGACAGTGGACAACCCTGTCTTGTCCCCTTCTGTATGTCAAATTTCCCTGTCATATCTCCATTCACCATGAATTGTGCTGTTTGTTTATAATAAATTGCCTTAATCATATCAATAAATTTCCCCCCAAAATCCATTTTTTCCAATTGTACGAACTACATTATCGTTCTACTGATGTTACACTCTGATTAGTGTGTTCACTGTGTTATTAAATCAGAATGCTTGTTTGTTTGTTTTACAACTTGGACTTGGTCCCATATAGTGTATCATCCTGGACTCCTTTGTTCATTATTCCATTTTTATAGGGTGAGGAGAAAATGAAGTGGAGGTGATATTTTTAAACAGCGTGTCAAAGTTGAATTAGGTACCTAATTGGCCTGAAGGTAAATGATTTGCTCATTTGAAAGCTGAAATACACCTTTAATGGGTTTTTTTCTCTTTGGGACTCTGCTCTTTGAGATAAGAAATGGAGGCATCCCTTTGTTGACTCCTCCCTAGTCTTAATTCCTTGTAACATATTAGCTGATTTTCTTGAGTATATTAGAGAGAAGAACCATTCTCTTTGACTCAGTAGTTTTCTCTGATGATCTTTTGCGATTAAATGTAAGCTGGAAGGTATAAACCACAGAGAGACAGTTCACTAAATTGGAAAGTTAAAAAGGGAAAGCAGCTGCATATTCATTTATTTCACTGATAATCTGACTTTTCCCATGAGAACCTGAACATGACATACATGCTTTTCCTTCCTTAGTTTGTCTTCAAAAGTGGTGGGTTAAGTAGGAAAAAAGATCAACAATAGGCTTCATGTCATGATGAGGATTTGAACTCCAATTTTTCTACGCTCCCTCCAGCTCTCCCAACCTCTTGGCACCATTCTGTGCTGCTGCTGCTGCTGCTGCTGCTGCTGTTTTTCTGGCCAGACTTCTCTTAATGTAGTGGGCCAGCTTCAGAGCTTCTTGGCTAGCTCCACAGGCTTTTGCTTTCTAGTAAGAAGTGTAGAGCAGAGGCCGAGATTGATGAGAAATATTTTAGAAGAGCTTCTCTTTTTTCAGGTTTGAACTGTTGGCTAAACCTGAAAGTGGTATAGTTTTATCCTCAGCATTTTACCGTGTGTTGGAGAAAACGTCATTTGATGTTTCGTCAGAGCACCTCTTCAGATTTCAGAAATATTTCGTTCCTACAAATTGTGGCTTGAGAAACTTTCTTTCACCATGATCTGATTTAAGTAAGCTGATCTGTGGTAACTCTTCTGTGGGAACGTATTATCATTGCCATCCCAATGCTTCATCAGTCATCAAAGGCACGTGCTTAGATTTATTTCTTGGCTCTTTATTTCCATCCACACCACTATCAAATTCAAATTCAAATTTTATTGGTCGCATACACAGTCATACATGGTACGATATGCAGTGAAATGCTTACGCAACCGCGAGTAAGTTAAGGCAAAATGGGAGGGTAGGGTAGGAAATAAGTTGGGAAGTGGGAAGGGGGAGTGAGGTAGAGTCATGGTTCTTGTTATAGTTCTGAGTGTTCTTCTGGTTTCTGGTTTAGTCTTCGTATTGCCTGTGGAAAGAAGCTTTTTCTCAGTCTCTCTGTGTTTGCCTTCAGAGAGCGAAAGCGTTTTCCCGATCGCATCATGGTAAACAGTCTATTGTTGGGGTGGCTGGGGTCCTCCACTATCTTCTTAGCTTTGGTCTGGCAGTGTTTGTTGTAGATAGAGTGCAGCTCTATCTATCTATCCTGTCTTCATTTCTTCTTGCAGTAGCCTGCCTATCCGGTTTTAAAATCTCAGGAGCATCTTTCCAGTTCTTCGGACAGAAGCATGTGAAGTGTGTTACGCGACTTTTTGAAAACATGTTGTGGTTGTACGTGCAATAGAGATAATTTCATTTAACTTCCAGGCTGACATCTGGAGATCTGGGGAACAAGCTGAGAAAGAATTCTGGACAATGGCATTTCTTAACAACCTGCAATAAAAAAAATGTTAATACAGTTCCTATAAGAGAAACAAAATAAAAGTTACAGATGGGGATGTGGGGGGGGGGGGGGTAGGGGGCAAGCATAAGACACAGAGTTTTTGTTACACTACAGTAAGTGGCCTGAACTACAGTTAGGTAGGTATTCTAGTTTAGATACAAAGGTTTGACACGCTGTATGTTTATCTCACTGTAGAAAATCGTTTTCCAGGTGTCTTCCTCATTTTTATCTTCTCTTTGAATGCAAAAATTGTTCCCCCCCCCCACTTGAATACAAAACCCCTAAAATTATACATAGTAAGTAAGGATTGGGAATAATCTAGCCCAACTCTCTGCCCAGTGTAGGATTCCACTAATACTGTGGAATGCACCGTACACGGCCTTCTAGCCTCTGTTTTTATACCCGCCAGAGAAGTTACAAAAACTGATTGTTTCATTATTGAACAGCTCTTATCATTAGAAAATTTTTCCTGATGTCCAGCTGTCTCCTCTGAACTGATCTGTTCCCTCTTTTGTAGGAAAACCCTTTACATGCTTAAAGAGCGCTAACATGTCTCTCCATAATCTTCTACATGTACCCAACATCTTCAACCATTCCTTGTAAATGTTTCTTTCCAGATCCCTTATCATCTTGGTTGCTCTTCTGTGGATATGCTACAGTTTGAAAGCATCCTTCTTACACAGTGTCCTCCAAATTGGATGGAATGTTCTTGGTGTAGACTGATACTACAGGTAGTCTTCAACTTACAACCATGACTGAGGCCAAAATTTATGTTGCTAAGTGAAACATTCGTTAAGTGAGTTTTGCCCCCATTTTACGACATGTATTGCCACAATTGTTAAGTGAATCACTGGAGTTGTTAACATCGTAACATGATTGTCAAAGGAATCATCCCCAGGGATGACAAAAAAATCCTATTTTCATCAAGCTTTTAATTGTTAATTGAATTGATTTTGCTTTTAATGCAACTGATTCTAATTGCACTGATTTTCTTACATTTTTAACTGGTATTTTTGTGTGCTGTAAGCCAGCTTTCGTGTTGCTTGAAGAAAACAATGGGATATAAAATGTAGTAAGGAAACAATGTCAATGGCATAAATATGTCAAAGGGAGAAATTAAAGAAAGCAATAAAGGAAAGGTTTTAAATGATGCCTTTTGGGGACAGCACTGTAGAATAAAGCATGTCATTGATAGAAGTTTTATGTATAAGTTTTCATAAAATGTCCTAAATGTGAAAAAAAAGTACATTTTTACACACATGTAAAGTTAGCAAACACCAGGCAATATTTTGACAATGTGGTCAGTGTAAATAGAAACAAATGGGCTATAAACAGCACATTATTACCTTTTGGGTGACTTTTATAAGGGACTAGAGAATTATTTCTAACACTGCCAGCCAGTCAACAGGGCAGGAAACTCCTAAGCAGTTCTTGGTAAAGCTGTCTTCCACCCCTGTCTCCCATATTTAACAGAGTATAAGAAAAGTAGGAAAAATGCAAGAGCCATAATCCATGCTTATGTGTTACTTTTATGACTTTGTAATGATCAGTGTGGTTTGAAAGTCCATAAACTAAGTTCCCTTTTCAAATTGATGTCATTTTAATGAGGAACAGTGTCTGCTCTTGGTGAAGATTAGAAATGTCAGGATCATTTTGTGCATTCTGATTTATTGATGGGATGCATATATTATAATTTGCCAATAGTGTGTGTTTATGTAAAGGTGTGGATGCACACATTCCTAGCCGTGCAAGTCACAAGAGTTTAAAATTTTCTCTCCCTTACTACTTGTAAGACAAGAAAAGATAAAAGGCAGAGAAAAAAGGACGAGACTAGGAATTGGCTGACTTTCTTTGTACATGTTTTTATGTATGTAAACGTACATAGTCTGACCTGGAGGGAATCAGGTTAGTAAATCCCACTGAATCGCGGCTATTATTTCCTATAACAGTTGAGTTTCCCTTTAATTGGAAGGTGCTGATTGATGACCAAAACAACATGTCATCCAACTAACCATGAAGCCTCTTCTTGCTTTCTTCAATTAAATTGTGTGTCTGTATGATAAGGCCCAGTAAGCCTGCTTGCCCATCGAGAAGCATTATAAATAGATGTGGATTTTCAGTTTCGAAAGAGGAGCCTCCACTAATGCTTTTTTATTCTTCTCTCTACGCCTGTGTGCTTATGTATCTGCCAGTTCTGGATATCATTCTATGCATCTAAGGTGAAGCTTGTATGACCAAAAAGACTTTTTTAGCTATACCGGTTTTGTTAGGCTTTAAGGTGGTTTTGCAGCAGTCAACTAACACAGCTGGGTATTTTTAGAAAGGTTTATGGTTGCTCTTACAAATAATACCTTTAAGACTTTATTTTACTAAAGTCCTACAGTTCCCTGGAACAAATCTTGTCAGAAGTAGCTCTTCTGCTAATAATAATCATTCTTCCAAGGGCAAGACATGTGCAACACCCAGGGTTTGCTACTCATAGATGGGCAATTCACATCAAATGAAGTGATGTTTCTCTCTCTCTCTCTCTATCTCTCTCTC
>JAEANM010008074.1:0-17253 GCA_017656035.1 Myanophis thanlyinensis | reverse complement strand
ATTGGCTGTAAACCGCCCCGAGTCCTTCGGGAGATGGGGCGGTATATAAATTAAATTAATAAATAAATAATAATAAAATAAATAAATAATAAATATATATTTTGTTCAAATCAGCCTAGAAAAAAAATGCAAAATGATATTTCTGAAAACATTCTGGTTTTTACATGTCTGTGGAAAACAAGAAAAAATAAATTAGTATTGCTATTCTTATTTGTTCAGTGATTATATCCTAGTTAGCAGTTCAGTCAGAGTGATAAATCTTTAGTTCTCCAGATGTTGCTGACATCCAACAACCAGCAGTGTCTGCTTGCATGGCCAAAAGTGAGGGATCTTATTCAGTAACTTTTGAGATGTTACAGGTTGCCCCTCAGCATGGATTAAGTCTTCAGACTATGTCAACTTTAAACCACCTATTTCTCTGTCCTCTTAGAAGCATTAAGATTCTGGGAGAAAGAGAGGTCTATCTTTTTTGAGGATAGAAAGTGCCCACTCCGACCTGTTGCCTTCCTTTGCTCCAGTTACTGGGTGCTGGCAACAAAGAAACAGGATTGTAACTCAGAATTAGGGCTTTTGGGGGTGATCTGTTTGAACATCTGCAGGATAGCTATGGGATATGCCAGTTCTTCCAGACTCTTGCTCCGTTTCATCAAATAAACTGGCTACTAAGTATTCAGGCTCCAATGTCAGAATGTAGTTTTGATTCTGCAGTGGCTGACGTGCCATTGTAAGAGGGGAGTGGCTCCCAATTTTCTCATTTTTTTTTCTTTGCTAAAATTAATGTCTGGTAGAAGCTTTTTGAGATTGTGATTTTTCCAAGTTCCACATCTGCCTTTTTTGGTACAGGAAGCCACTCTCGTGCTCGGAGTTCAATTATTTCCCAGTGTCAACATCATATCTTCATCTTCATCTTTTCATTACCCAAATATTTATTTAACATTGAAACAGTCTTTAAATACTTTGAGAGTCATATGTGTCCTGGTTTCAGTAATATTAAAAACTCCAGTTTAAAGTTCTTGCTATGTCATGAAAATTGTCTGGAAACTGGAGTGGAAGATTTTAGAAAGAAGAAAAGCTGATAAACATATTAAACATCTACTCGTCAAGTGCCATTTATCAACTATTCTGTGCGGCTGATGTAACTATACAAGTCTTTGATAAACTTCTTCCTAAATTGGGAAATATTTCTGGAACTGTAGAAGATTGTGGGCAGAATGTTCAATTGTTGCATATCATTCTGCATTATAATATGAACAGCACAGGAATTTTAAAAGCACCAATAAATTACTTTTCCACTTTGAACAGTAATCAGCTGTTAAACTATGGTTTGGGTAACCATTGCTGCATATGCCACAATGCAATGATTTCTCTCATTACCTTGTGATACCTAACCACTATGTACATTGTATTAAGCCAAAAGCAAATCAAATGATGATCTATATCAGTGATGGTGAAGCTTTTAGAGTTGAGTGCCCAAACTTCAAGGTGTGTATGTGCGTGCATGCATGCGCACAGCGGAGACCCGAAGACCAACTGGCCGGCGAGAGGCGGAGCATCCCAACACCAGCAGCTCTGCAAGAGGAGTGGTCTTTTTCTTTCGCAAGCTTCTGTTTGGTCCTTTGCAGGTTAACTTCTGTTTCCCTGCAAACAACAGTGAGAAACGCTATGGAGAAATGTGGTGGAGCTGAGCTGGGACGACGGCGTGCTCACAGAGAAGGCTCTGAGTGCCACCTCTGGCACGCATGCCATAGGTTCGCCACCACTGATCCGTATAAAATGTCAATCTTGTAAATAATTATTCACAAGAACTTGTGAATTATTTTATTTGTTGTTGCTTTTCCTTCTTTCCAGCTTCTGCATTTAAAAAGCAACAAATATTTAACAGTAAATAAAAGACTTCCAGCCCTGCTAGAGAAGAATGCAATGAGAGTGACACTAGATGAGGCTGGCAATGAAGGCTCCTGGTTTTATATACAACCCTTCTACAAACTGCGTTCTATAGGAGATAGTGTAAGTTTACAGAACTGCCAGGGAAAATGGTTTGTAATATGAAATGTTAAACATTTTCTTCGTCACATACTTTCTTGTAATTAATTAAATGCATTGTTTATATGATGCAATGGTGTTTTTTCCATGCCCCCCTATGAAAACAATTGTGCATGACAGAAAGAAAATTACTATAGAAACAAGTGTTTTGGAAACAAACATCTTTCAAGAGTAAAAGAGTAACTTTTAGATTTTGAATGATTATGAAAACAATGTCATTCTTTTCACTGGATATTTTAGTTTATATAAATGCAACAATAATCATTTATTTATTGCAATAAATATTAGCCTTGAGGCTCCATAGAACTCTTTCTCTTCTGTCTGTTCACCATGGCTTATTTAATGCATTTAATTACTCTCTTTATTAAATTCTTTCTATTTATTGTAAGTAAGATATTTGTGCCATATTTCAGCAGCACATTCAAACCGTGTATACCAAAACCCCAAATTTTTTCAATCCCTGAAAGAATTAGCAACACTAAAGCTAGAGAGGGAAATCCCTAAAATGTCTCTGTGTCATCATATTTCCAGTCACTACCTTCCTAGTCTTAAATGGTGTGAGTATTGAGGATACTCTCTAAAAATGATCTTGGTTTATGTGAACATGGAAGAGGCCAGAGGTGAAATTCAGCCGGTTCACCGGTTATTAGAAGAAATCTCCTTTTGTTTTTTTCCCACTTTGCAGGGTTAATCCTGTAAATATTAACTTTACAAGGTTAATCCTGTAAAATAAGGCAGTTGTTTCTAGCCTAATCTTTATTGCCTTGCTCACAGAAACTGCCTCTCCCCTTATTACATTGTAACTTTGGCGAAGTTTAATACTGTGCTTGGTGATGTTTAATCCGTGGCCACGCCCTCAGAACTGGTAGTAAAAAAATTAGAATTTCACCACCACTGGAAGAGGCAAGGCAAGGCTGAATGGCATGTTTTAAATAATGTTATTTTTACTTAAAATGTTACTTTATTTTCTTAATACTTTTGATACTCTAAATCTACTGATGTTCATTTCCAAATAAATTTGCAGCCAGTTCCAAATAGTGGTAGCTTTATACAACATTGCCTTTGTAATGGTAAATGAAAATGAAATGGAAACCTTTTTTTTCAGGTGGTCATTGGAGACAAGGTAGTCTTAAATCCTGTTAATGCTGGCCAGCCTTTGCATGCCAGTAGCCATCAACTAGTGGATAACCCAGGATGCAATGAGGTAAGTTAAGAGCTCATGAGTGTTAGAAATAATTGATGCACCATTTAGTTTTCCATGTAATTGTCAAGAGGAACAATTAATTGTATATCGTGGTATGTCTTTATATTCTTGTCTTATATGAGGCATTCTATTTTTATAGGTAAATTCAGTGAATTGCAATACAAGCTGGAAAATAGTTCTTTTTATGAAATGGAGTGACAATAAAGATGATATTCTAAAAGGAGTAAGTTGAAAGATGCACCTCATTAGTAGGTTTTTTTTTTTTTTTTACGAAAACACGACCAAAATTTCTATTGATTGATTTTTCATTGTCCTCACAGGGGGATGTGGTACGGTTATTCCATGCAGAGCAGGAGAAATTTCTTACTTGCGATGAACATCGAAAGAAGCAACATGTTTTCCTGAGAACTACTGGGAGGCAGTCAGCCACTTCTGCAACTAGCTCAAAAGCTCTGTGGGAAGTTGAGGTAACGATGGGATTAAAAATAGCTAATGTTGCTTTCAAATGAATATTCTACACTGAGAATTTCAAACCTTGATGAAAAGCTGAAAATTCTGCTGAAACACAGGTTGCTCTGTTCTTGATTATCATATTTCTAACAGGGCAGGATCGTTTCATATAGAATACATAACTGTATATATAGACTACATATAGAACACATAGCATTTGCTCCAGGATGGATTAGGATGCTCCAATGAATAAAAGAACATTCAGGTTTGAGTTTTGATTGTTTTCTTGGGACTCTTCATTCTGCAGCTGGATGTTCACACGGTGTGTTGCTATTCAGCAATGGAAAATAAAACATTGACGTCTTCCAAAGCAAACAATAGTGCTTCCTATGAATAGAAGTGATTTTGCTTGAAATTATTTGAATTGCCACATAACAAAATAGCATATTTGTTTTCATACGATTATCTGATTTAAGATTCCACAGATAAAACCAAAACAATTAATCTTCAATCAACGCAGCCATGTATCACTGTACTGTGTGCTACAAAGAAATTCACCTTTTTATTATTTACACACATTCTTTAAGAGGTCCTTGAAGCAGCCCACTAGGAACGACAACTATTGCAAGTCAGAGCAACATTCTAGGGCAATAAATATTAGGGCAATACAAATATTCAAGGGAAATGGAAAGGGCTGCAATGATGGGACATTGTTACAAAAGAGGAGATTATTTCACACAAGTAGATCTAGTTTCTAGGACACTATATCTGTGGCTTTTATTTGTTTAGTAGGAAAAGTTGTTATCAGACGGGTTTCAAAAGAAAAGTAATTCAGAGCTTATTTGTGGTTTTGGGATCATAGCCTGCCTACCTGTAATTTAATGCTTTGTGATGTATGGGTACATAGTGCACAAATATTCTTTCCACTCTATCTGACAGCAATTCTTACATTAGCAGAGTCTCTTCTTTCTTTAAAATCAAATTAACCACACAGTAGTTAAGAAAGGCATCATATATATATATATTCTTGCACTGGCATGAAGCAGAAGGCACCAGCCTGAAGATGGCGAGTGGGATCTCGCCGAAACGTTGCAAAGAGATTCTGAAACTTACACGGGAAAAGACCCGAATAGACCTAGACCTGCATATATATAAGTGGAAGCACTGTTGGACATTTCCCCCCATGTCTATGAATATTATGAGTGTTCCTATCAATATATATGTTATATCTCATTCAGTAAGCATTTCTGTCCCAAAGGTGCTTTTTCAAGAGGCAACTGGACTTTCTGGTTTTTCTTTGAAGATGTTTCACTTCTCATCCAAGAAGCTTCTTCAGCTCTGATTGGATGGTGGGAAATGGAAGGTTTTATACTCCTTGCAGATATCTGGTCATTTGCATCCAGTCAGAGCTGAAGAAGCTTCTTAAACGAGCAGCAAAACATCTTCAAAGTAAAACCAGAAAGTCCAGCTGCCTCTTGAAAAAGCACCTTTGGGACAACCATGACTTGGATGGCTGAGAATCACCGTAGACAGTAGATATTTCTTTTATG
Organism: Myanophis thanlyinensis; assembly: GCA_017656035.1. Classification (NCBI taxonomy): domain Eukaryota; kingdom Metazoa; phylum Chordata; class Lepidosauria; order Squamata; family Homalopsidae; genus Myanophis; species Myanophis thanlyinensis. Next base: position 12,006 of record JAEANM010008074.1, on the reverse strand, counting down.
CAGATTGAAGAATTCACACAGCAAATATAACCAAACTTGGTCTTGTGAATGTTTCCATCTTTATCAAGAAGTAAAAAAAAAAATAAACTCCAGAGTCCATAAAAGGACCATAAAATGCCAATAACACCCACCTGTTTGCAAAAGTTTTTATCATCTATTCACTCAATTCCCACAGCCTCCAGAGTACATAAGGATAATCTCAAAATCTCTCCTTGCTCTGGAGAGAATTTTTAGCAATCTGGATCCAGCATCCAGCTGTCTTTCGTTATAATGTTTTCTACTATTCATAGGGCACTAATTTGCCAGTCATCACTGAAAGCAACGGTGCACGATTATTGAATATTCTTGATTTAGAAAGTATATTTTCTTATTTTTGGCATATATTTTTCATAGAGAAAAATAACTTTACAAATAAGTTGAAATAACCAGTCATTTTTGGATGAGTCTCATTATCTCCTTGGTTTTCTAGCTAATGTTTTGTAGCTAATTTAAACAAGATCTTGGTTAGTTATTCCCTTTTCTTTTTCTAAAGTACTCTTTTGGGGCATTTTGTTGACAACCCTACCTGCTTAAGGAGAAATGACAAATAGCATTCAGAAAGGCAAGTCTCAAGAATTATTATTACTTTATAGGTAGTACAGCATGATCCTTGCCGTGGCGGTGCAGGATATTGGAATAGCCTTTTTCGGTTTAAACATCTTGCGACTGGACATTACTTAGCAGCTGAGGTATGTATCACAAGAAATCCTCTTAGGAAATTTTTTCCCTAACAATCTGATTTCTTATGTTCCAAGTTACAGATACATTTACATTTAACCAACAAGAGTTGCAAATGATTAAAAAGCTGATGTGTTATTTGGAAAGATCACTGGTCAATACCACTGGCATTTACTTGCGAGAAATTGTGAAAACGTGCTAAAATCTATGCCAATGACTTTTTGTTACTACTGCTTGGATACACCTTCTATTAATAGAAACCAGTTTTGAAAAAAAATGGTCACATCTTTCCACTATATGAATGAATTGATATATTAACATATCCCATCTCATTTTGCTGATAATTATTTTTGAAATGATCTTACATGTCTCAGATTTTCTCTTTCAAACTTTTTGGGTTTCTGCTTTGATTTTTATGAGTGAATTATGCAGCATGGAGCTTTCTATTTTTTGTAGTATTTATACAACAAATGTATTTCATAACATTAGATTTTGAGATGGGAGAAATCCAGTTGGCTTTTTTTTTCTTTTGACCTAGTTGTGATTCTGTTCCATCAGATAAATCCTGACTATATGGAAGATAACCATATAGGAATGTCAGTCTTCAGTAAGTATAGGGAAGAGAACCCTTAATTAAAAAGTGTTGAACCAATGTTAAAATTATTGAGATAACAGGAAGGGAGGCTGTTGATTGAATCTATGTACTCCATCTCCTGTCTTTCAATTTTGGTCTAATTATGGCCTTTGTGTGGCTTTTTGGTTTTTAATGGGAATCTATAAGGAGACAGCCACAGATGTAACGGGGCAAGTCCTACTGATTTCCCAGCAATTTGAACATTCCTCCTGGTATGATCTTTACTGGGAAGCACAGGGATAAATCAAGGTTGCAAAAGTTGTAGAGGAAAGATTCACCATGGTGTTACAATATGAAGTATTGTGACTAATGAATATTGAAAACTGGACAATGATAATTGCTTATAGAAGGGGCCTTTAGGTCATCTAGGCCAACCCCATGCCCAAGCAGGATATCTACATCATTTCTGACAAATGGCAGTCCAATCTCTCCTTGAAAACCTTCAGTGATTGGTTGATTGTTGTCACTGTCAGAAAATTTATCCTTCTTTATAGAATCTCTTGAATCTCTCCTTGATCAGTTTCCATCCATTATTCCTTGTCTGGTCTTCAGGTAACTTGGAAAATAGCTTGACCCCTTCCTCTCTGTGGCAACCGCAAAAATATTAGAAGACAGCTTTCATGACCCCCCTGGTCCTTCTCTTCACTAGACTAGTCATGCTCAGTTTCTGTAATTGTTCTTCATATGTTTTAGTTTCCAGTCCCCTAATCATCCTGGTTGCTCTTCTCTGCAATTTTTCTAGAGCAGGGGTGTCAAACTGAAAGCCCATGGGCCACATCTGGCTGGAAAATATAAGGGACAGGCCCATGTCACTTGGGCCTGGTCTACCCAAAGAGAATGTGAAGAGAAAACATCGGGCCAGCATGGCTTCGTCCCGGTTTTACGCAATACAAATAGAAAACATCAGGCCAGCATGGCTTCAGCCTGGTCTACCTGAGGCAAAGAGGAAACATTGGAGTCACCGTGGCTTCAGCCCAGTCTACCCAGATCAAATAGGCCAGCGTGATGTTTGGTATTAGTACTTTACTTGATCTTGATTGTATCCCTCTGTTAATACAACTTGGGATTGCATTAATTTTAGACAACTAAATAAGCAAATTTATTTCTGTTTTGGCCATCCTAATTTACATCATCTTCTGGGGTTTGACTGAAACAATGTTTTCCTAAATTATATCTTCCCAAATAATAGATTTTTTTAGTTGATGGAGAGATAGGCAGGGCAACATTTTTTTTGTGTGTTTGTGTGCTCATGGTTAAGGTAATATAGTTTCCCTTACTCAGCAAGGTACAATATACTTTCTGGACAATATACTTTTTGACTACAATAGTTCATGCTCTTATCCCATGCTTGGATTATCACAATTCTTTCTAAAAAAAACTGTTATTGAAGGCAAGTTGAAATCTATATTTGGACAATAATTGCTTGCTTGCTGTCCACTCTGCAAGTAGAATAATTGTGATTCAGCTGGAACTGCATTGACTAGCAGTAGCCCTCCAGCTTCAATTCAAAGTGTTGCATTATTTATTTATCTATCATCATCATCATCAATCCAAGGTGGAAAGCATACGCAATACTACTTCCTCTTCCTTTTTACCTCATAACAATAATGGAGTTCAGCGGAGAGAATGTGACTGACCCAAAATCACCCAGCCAACTTTCATGCCTAAAGTGGGACTAGAACTCATAGCCTCCGGACTTTTCTGCCTCCACACTTTATGCTAGTTGATAATCTCTACCTGGTGAGAAGTCAAGAGGAAGCCACACAGTTCTTTCAAGTGATGTTGAACATGGTATCCAAGTTCCAAAAGCAATTATTGGCCCTTCAAAAGTTGGATTTCCATGCTAGCAGGGGATGGTTATGTATTTCAATTTGTAAGTTTTGTGGTCAGGATATGAATATGAATTAGTTATTTCTGCTGAGGGCACATGGAATGCAGGGAAAGTATCTGCACAGACTATCGAGATACAGTACAAATTTTATCTCTTTTAAGTAGAAGGATTATCCATGGGGCATAAGCACTTAAAATCAAATACTATACAACTTGGGTACTATGTAGTGTGCGTATGAAACAGCTACTGTATTTCAGATAATAATGTCCAGTGGAACATTGGGATGTTGAGAAGAAAGATGGTATTTTAATATTAATTCAGGGGGAACTTCTGGAATTTTATAGAAACCGTTTGTGGTTTCTCCTTGTTTATATACAACAAATCTCAGGTTTTTTTTGCTATCAGGAAATGTCAAGGCTTATAGAAAGTATTAGTGGAAAGTAGGAAAAACAAGGAAGAGATTCTTTGGTTGGTTGTTTTTTTTAGTCAGTTTTTCTTCACTATGCAATCCTATGAAAACTGCCCCAGAGAGGAAGAGTTTTGCATTAGGGTTCCACCAGTAGAGTGGGACTTTGTTCGTGGAAACTGTGATTGGCAAGCGCTAGGAATGTGAATGGAAAGCTTGCTGCTTGTTGTCACTTCATCTGTTTGGTAAATCCAGAAAATATTGAATAGGCGACCAATGTAAATGAACAAACACAGTCTTCCTTAGCTGTTTGTTGAGAGAAGAAGCTAAAGTGATCAGATTTGCACACACATTATTTTAATTTGGTTATAGTGACAGAACATAGCCAAATCTAACTGTACCTTTTAAAAAAAACTGTAAAGGATTATACTATAATACTATTGGTACTTGGATGGATGGGCACTAGGAAATCTCTAGGCTGAGGTTTGTAATCTAAATTGAACAATTTAGTGATGACAAACTGCACTTTCCCCAAGAAAATTATTCTGGGTAGTTACTAGGAGTCAAGTTAGATGGTAAGGGACATTTTACATGTAGAACAATACCTCAGTATCCTTGAAATGAAGAATCAATGACTCCTGGACAACAAATCAAATCAACAAATGGCCATTTATTGCACAAACCCTATCATGGAAAAAATATCTTCTGTCAAACTGCCATTTTTCATTACTTGCTTTTCTCCACCAGAGGGCAAAATTAGAGTAAGATAAATGTAAAGGCATCCTTCAAATTGAGCAATCCTTGTTAGACACATCCATACAGTTGTCTTGACAGCAGTATGGATGTGGTTTGCCATTTCCATCTTCATGTTTTTCAACTTTCCAGACTATTTATTCTATGGAATGTCCAAACGTATAAATAATTCTAAGTGTACACATATATTTCTAGTATTTTGCTTACTTAAACTCATGGTTGCAAAGGATCAGCAATATTCTTTCCAAATAACATGTCATTCTACTTTTTGTAAATGAGACTGTTTTCCCCCTTCCCTCCACTTCAGTCATTCATCCTCTTTAGTTGCTTTTCATTTGAATCATATATCTTCTACCAAGCTCTGTGTTCAGCAGGCTTGTTGGGAAAAATCCAGCACAGCTCATATATACATCTGTCTTTTATTTTGGCGAAATGCTTCCAGTTTTAACATATCTAATCCAGTCATTATATTTTGTACTAATTGTATTAAATTGCAGGAACATTCATGTGGTTTGTTTAGGTTAACTTTTTCCTTAGGCAATTCCTCAATGAAAACTGAAGAGGTTCAGGATTAGTCTCTTATGACATATGAAGGACATACTTCAGATCATCTTATGAATTATGGAGGATCAAATTGTACTTATTCATTTTGTATATGTGCTACCATAGAAGATTCTTCAGACATCATCACAGAAGTGAACCCCCCCCACTGATTTTTAATGTATTATTGCTGTGCTGTAATCCAGCTTTCTAATCATTATTGTTTCAGAATGTAATTTTGATATTTTCCTTTGTTTCTTACTCTCCTAAAAAATATGGTTTCTAATTACAATGTGATTCTGTGGTTTTACTGTATAATTTGCATCCATAATAATAATGCCACATAAATACTTACTGATAAAATTAATATTAATGTTTGACCATTATTTAAAAGCTATTAGATGTTTTAAAATTGAAGGCTAGATCATGTGATGATTTCTTAATTGTTGTAAACACAATGTATTAAGCTATGGTTTCTTCTACATGTTAGAGTAAGTTTTGTAGACATGTAAGTTTGACACTTTTTGTCAAATCTTAGTTTTCCTTACCTTTTTAGCACTTTTTGCTTTGAAGTCATAAAGATTGATTAATGATTTTAAGGGTCATTAAGGGTAGAGCAGAAAAGAAAGGAAGCCAGGAGTAAGCTTGGCAATCATAAACTATATGCATCCATTAACATATTACCATATCATGCCTAAGCTAAGTTGCAGTTTGTAAGCAAACAATAGCCTGATTTATTTTATTATTCTGAAACAAACCATGCTTTATTCACTGATAGCATTTATCCCACAAAGCCAAATAGAAACAAAATGTATTATACTTTAGCCCAATATATGAACTTAGTCAAGGTTTTGTATGTAACTAAGCTTGATGGAAGCTTTTGTACAAGATTGATTAAACCCTGAGAGCTAATAATATGTAGCATGATATGGTTTCTATATCTACCTTTGATTTGGAAGTGTGAATTCCAAGATTGAGTTTCTGCATAGCCCTTCATCATTGTATCTGCAAAACCTTTGCAATTTTGCCTCATATGAAATTCTCTCCACAGCTGGATCCTGACCAAGATGCAGATAGAAGGGGACTCCATAACACTTCAGAGAAGATGGCATATTCTTTAGTCTCTGTGCCTGAAGGAAATGACATTTCTTCCATCTTTGAGCTTGATCCCACCACACTGCGAGGAGGCGACAGCTTAGTCCCAAGGTATGATGCTAAGAATAATGAAGAAACAAGCACGAACTGAAGTGATTTACCTAGGCAGAGCATCAGCATTTTAGTAGAAACAAATTGAATAAATTTCAACTCAAAGGTTCTTTTTATATGATATTTTTTAAAGATTGTAAACCACCCCGTTCATTCCAGCTTGGTATATAACAAAGCAAGAAACATCAAACATTACAACAATGAAATAATAACGAATTAGCCACATCTGATCTTCAAAGGAATACTTGAGCCTATAGTCTTAGGCCTTGCTGTATGCAAGGGAAGTCAATGCCAAATGTATCTGCAGAGAAAAAGTGTTCCAAAGCACAAGGGCTACCACTGAAAAGTACTGCCAACTGATCCATATTCTATGAACTTCGAGAAGGTTTGAGACTTTCAGTGAGCTCTCTATTAATAACAGCTTCCCTGGTACATCTTGATGCTACATTGTATACGTTAAATAACAGAATTCTGTGGGACAGATGAAGAACAGAGAACTGACATCATCCAACGAGAATACCATTTAGTAGCTACAGCAGGAAAGGAATTGTGGTTGGTCCAAAGCAATTCATTGCAAACTTTCTCTGTTCCCAGGTATTTCTAAGAAATTGTTTACCTACCAGAAATATATGTAAATTTTGGTCACAAAAGTACATTAAGAGTTCTGAATCTAGTCTGATTCTTAGTAAATAAACAAGGGACATCTGGGCCAGAGAGATCTGAACATTTTTTTTTTTTAAATAGGGATGCTAAATTAGTTTCATTTCAAACTGTTTCAAGTGCAACATTTCATTGGCATGAAATGGAATATTCTGGACAGTTTCTAACTGCTAATGTTTGAAACAGCTCTTTTCTAAGCTCAAAGCACTTCATTTCATGGTTGAATCAGCAGTTCTGTTCTTAAAACATTGTTTTATGAAATTTTGTGTTCAGAGCAGGTAGAAATGAAACATTTTCCATAATCCATTAATTCCGTGGTATGAACTGGGTATTTGAATGGGCCTTTAAAAAGTGGAGTGATGCTTAAAAAGCAGAAGCGGGATGTTGCAGAAGCAGATTTAAATCTAGAACTTTAGCAGTGATTTCAGGTTTAGACAGGTGTTGGCAATATTATCTGGGACAGATATTCCAGCTTAAAAAAATACTTTTTATTTACTCTTCAAAGAAGCATTTTAATACAAAATGCCTTGTTGTTTCAAGTCAGCTTCATTCACTACCGTGCCATAAAAATTGATTGTTTGAAAAGTTCATTTTATTTGTTTTGTTTTTCATGAACATCTTGAGAAATTATTACAGATTTGTGCATCTGGAATCTCTTTAATATAAATGTATATGGTCCTTTCAGGAACTCTTATGTCAGACTTAGACATCTATGTACAAATACCTGGGTTCACAGCACAAATATCCCAATTGATAAAGAAGAAGAAAAACCTGTGATGCTTAAAGTAAGTACTGCAAAGTTCATGGAACTGTTTAGAGAACAAAATTAGCAAGTCTCAGATTATCACAAATTTGACCTACCAGTAAAAGAGAATAGTACCAAGATCACATGAAGTGTTAATACACTTTATAATGCTTTGGTAAGGCCACACTTGAAATATTGCATCTAGTTTTCGTCACCATGATGTAAAAAAGATGTTCAGACTCTAGAAAGAGTACAGAGAAGAGGAACGAAGAAGATTAGGAGGCTGGAGGCTAAAACGTGTAAAGAACAGTTGCTGGAATTGAGTATGTCTAGTTTGATGAAAACAAGGACTAGGGGTGACATGATAGCAGTGTTCCAATATCTCAGGGGCTGCCACAAAGAAGAGGGAGAAGCTATTCTCCAAAGTACCTGAGGGCAGGACAAGCAATGGGTGGAAACTAATCAAGGAGAGAAGCAACTAAGAACTAAGAAGTCCTGACAGAACAATTAACCAATGGAACAACTTGCCTCCAGAAGTTGTGAATTGTCCAACACTGGAAGTTTTTAAGAAGAGATTGGACAACCATTTGTCTGAACTGGTTAGAGTTTCCTGCCTGAGCAGGAAGTTGGACTAGAAGACCTCCAAGGTCCCTTCCTATTCTGTTATTCTGTTCTGTTTGTAATTCAGGGTTGAAATTAAAAATCCTTGGTGATCTCTGAGCTGGGTTGTTTCCTTGCAGAAGATTCATCACCCAAAGTAGATAATGTCATCAGTGTTAATCCTGATGACATTACCCAGTTTGGGTAATGAACCATCAGCAAGAAAACAGGCAAGCTCAGAGATCACCAAGGTCCCATCAAATTTGACCTAGTGCATTATTTTAAAGCTGTAATAATGTTTAATTGAGATAGTACTGGATAGGCATCAGGTTAGATACCAAGAGAACATGAGTTCTAGTCTTGCTTTAGGCACTGAGCCAGTTTGGGCCAGTCTGAGTCCTGGGAAGAGGAAAGCAGTGGCAAATCACTTTGAAAACTGTTGTCCAGATAAGTACATGAACTTGCCTATGTAGAGATTGCCAGAGATTGAAGACACGAAAGTGTTTATGTATTGCATGTTTATAATTCAGTATAAGTTCAGTGTAGATACAACTTTCAGTTAAGCACAACCTTAAACCTTACGATTATTTTTGTATTTTTTGTAGAGTTACATATATTTTCTGCTAATGGCAAAGGTCTTTTTCCATAAGCCTGGATAGCTCAACTGTCATAAATAAAAAATTGAAATACTTAAGATATAGGTTTCATATATATTTTATTAAAAAAAGAAGGAAATGGACATGCACTACAGTGTTTCCTATTAAAATTTCAACCACTATTTCTCTAATGCATTCCTTACCACCATTAACTTTTGTTCAAAAGTTCTAAAATAACCTTTTTTAAAAAAAAAGATTGGCACCTCTCCTGTAAAAGAGGACAAGGAAGCTTTTGCCGTGGTTCCAGTTTCTCCTGCCGAAGTTCGAGATTTGGACTTTGCAAATGATGCAAGCAAAGTACTGGGCTCCATTGCTGGCAAACTGGAGAGAGGAACAGTAACACAGAATGAAAGGAGGTAAGAGGGTCAGAATCCTTTTTTTTTTAAAGAGAATGACCATTCGAGAAATACCGTTTTTAATATCCATTTTTGCAGCATCAGTATCAAACCTGCAATACCTCCAGAAGTGTTTGCAGAGCTCAAAATGAAAAAATAAAATAAAATAAAATAAAATAAAAAAGCACTTTAAAAATAGCTAAAGCTGTATCAGATCATTCAGTCTTACAGAATCTCCATGTTTGTGTTAGTAATTTTGTGAGAGCATGTCAAGACCACAACCAGATTGAAAATCCTATGATAGTTTTTAGGCAATAGAAAATATTACCAATTTCATCTTGGATTTGCACTTCTTAAATTTTTTTTAAGAATTTAAAGAATTTTTTTAGACTGGTTTTGGATTAAATATTCTTGATATAGCACGCACCTGTTTTCTTAACTGAATAGAGTTACAGAATGCATTACTGTGTGGGATATGCTGGTACTAAATTTTGGACTAAACTAAATTTTCTTTAAAAAAAAACCAAAACTCTCCAGGTCTGTTACAAAGTTGCTGGAAGATTTGGTATATTTTGTTACTGGTGGAACAAATTCTGGTCAAGATGTACTCGAAGTCATGTTCTCAAAGCCAAACCGAGAACGGCAAAAATTAATGAGAGAGCAAAATATTCTAAAGCAGGTAGAGTACACAATTCCTGTAATTACTAAGAGCTTATACACATTTCTGATTGTGACAATAGGAAAGGTAATTCCTTCCTTCTTCAAATAATGCTCCAGATTTTCAAGTTATTACAAGCACCATTTACTGACTGTGGAGATGGACCGATGCTGAGATTGGAGGAACTTGGAGATCAACGCCATGCTCCGTTCAGACATATCTGCCGGCTCTGTTACAGAGTGTTGAGACACTCCCAACAAGACTACAGGAAAAATCAAGTTAGTAAAATTTGAAAGAATTTAACCATACCAGGTTACAGAACCTAGTGAGCCTTATTATCAGGACTTTTTTCCCCTTCGCTAAACCGGGCAGGTTCAGGGCCAGCACATGATGTATCTGGCCGACAGGCCGTGAGTTTGACAGCCCTGCCTTAGCTGATCTTAAAAAAATAAACGGAACAGAAATGCTTTTGGAGGAACCAAATTACCAGTAGATTAAGAAATTGAACAAACATACCAGAAGGTAACCATGGCAAGCCACTTCTGTGTTTTTGACAAGAATCATAGTCACCAATTTGGAAGGGACCAGTTTTAGGCCACTAAGTCGAAGCACCAGCTCTATGTAGAGCTCCAAATGAAAGCATCGCTAAGAGAGTGCTTGCCTCCTCTTTAACTTACCTAATGAAGATGAGTCCAGTGCCTTTCTTTGTCTGTGTTTGTGACACAGAATTGTCTTACTGTTAGGAAGACTAGTTCTTACTACTATCAGCCTACTAATTTAATTAATTTTAAAGTGATCTTAAATTTGTATTATTGTACTGTTTTATCGGCTGTTCACCGCCCCGAGTCCTTCAGGAGAGGGGTGGTATAGAAATTTAATAAAATAAAATTAAAAATTAAATTACTTATCACAATTATTTTTCTGCTAACTTGATCATGATTTGCATTTTACAATCTGGAATGAGAAAACAAAGGTGACCTTTTACTGTGTGATCATCCTTTCATGTATGAACTATCCTGTTTATTTATCCCTGCCCTCAGCATCTTTTTCAAGGTTAAATATTTCTAATTTCTTCAATCTCTCTTACGCTCAGTGCTTTTGTATGTACCTGTTATTTCTCTGAAGTGTTCTTAAACACTTGCCTGGGATTGGATGCAGTAGATGTAGATTCTGAGTAGAGATACTGCCATGATTTGGAAATTATACTTTTGCTGTTCCCAGCTAAGTCATGCTGCTTGCTTATTTTTCTGTTTGCATCCAACTACAACCATAGGACGTTTTTACAAGAATTAAATAACGCTATATCATTCCAGAAACATCCCATCCTATACCTGCAGCCTGATTTTTATTTTCTAACTGAAGAATATCACTTTGGATTGGATAAATGTGGAACCATTCCATCATTCTGAATGGATCTTCAACTTGCAAACTTCCATCCATCTGATATTTGGGCCTTCTGTTTAAATGGAAAATAATTGCCAATTGCTTAATACAAAGTGGATAAACTATGATTTAATTTGAATAGCAGTTGGGCCAAAAATCAGGACTGAATACCTGGTTCAGGAATATGTCTGCTTTTTGATTAAGAACAACAAATAACTTCCTTAAATCTATAAAAAGAAATGTTATAGTGAAACTAGCATTTATTTTCTTTCTCCTTCCCCCCTTTTAATATTTTGCCAGGAATATATAGCCAAGCAGTTTGGCTTCATGCAGAAACAAATTGGCTATGATGTCTTAGCAGAAGACACTATAACTGCCTTGCTCCACAACAATCGCAAACTGTTGGAGAAACACATCACAGCTGCTGAGATAGATACGTTTGTTAGCCTTGTAAGAAAAAACCGAGAACCCAGGTAAGCTCTTAAACCAATTTTTCTGCAAAATAATAACAACAACAATAAAGGAGGCATGAACACTTTACCTGTAGCTCAGATAGCCATACAGTTAATAGCAGTTTGGAGTTTACTGTAGCTGTTTGCTATTTCTTTCTGTCTTATTCTGATGCTGTATAGTGATATCCCTCCTAATTACCTGACTTCTAATAATTCCCAAGATGTTGAACAGGTTATCCAAATATCTGTTCTTTGCGCTCAACCCCTGTGGTTTCACATTTTAATGGGTATCCTTTTTTTTAAGCTCTATTTTACCTTATATTAGGATGCATTAGTAGGAGTGACACATCCTTAGGAGTGACCAGGATGGACAGAATTAGGAATGAGCACATCAGAGGGACAGCTCAGGTTGGCTGTTTTGGGGACAAGG
>JAEANM010008073.1:0-17254 GCA_017656035.1 Myanophis thanlyinensis | reverse complement strand
AAATAAATAGTTCCATTTAATTTGTTAGCCATTTACTTGTATGTGAATACAGCTACTACAGTTTTAATGAAGGTCAAACAGTTTACCAAAGAATATTTTTCCACAATAGTACTAGAATGGGTTATGAAAATATGTTATGCTCTCCCCATTTTCAGAAAACAACAGAGAAACCAACTGATTGCCCTCCCATTATGCAATAACCATGGTTTTGCTTTAAGGCATAAATCCACAAAGCTATCATTGTCGTTGTATACTAATGAAATATCTGGCTGATGTATGTTGCTATAATTATTGCTGCATTTATATTGTTCACATTTATTATATCACTCAGGCCTTTGTGTTTTCTTGGAAATGCTTCTATCAAACATTACTATTGCTGTACAGTAAGATATCAAATTATTTGAGGAATGAGAACCCATTAGATTATATGGCACAGAGGAGCTGAGAACAAATGTCATTGCTGATTGTTTGGGAACAGAAAAACAAGGGATAGTTCAAAAATACATTGCAATGCATTCCAGGCAGTAGCCATGAATAGACTTGGTTCTTAAGAAACTTCTTCCTCTCTGTTATTAATTAATAATGTTTAAGCAAATCATGTCACATAGCATGATTTGCAATTAGATAAAATAAATAAATAGCAATTAGATTCATGTTTAGCAAAAAAAAAAGTGTGCTTTTTCAAAAGGAACTTATAGCTTAACCTTCCCTCTAGTTACATCGGGTGTAGATTCCCTTTGGCTAGACATCCTGGGAATTCTGGAACAGCACATCTGCAGAGCATTGGGGAGTGAAATAGAAGGAGAGGAAATGGCTGCCATTGAGGATTTATGAAGCAAGAAAGTATCATCGCTGCAGCCATGTGGTTATTCATCTATATACCCCCCCAACACATCATCTTGCTTTCAGTTGCAAAGCTATATTTGTATAGATATTACAAATGAACATCGGCCTTACAAGGGGACAATCATTCAGCAGCCTGGCTGATTCACTCTGCTTACCATTGAGACTAAATTAAGGAAATCTATTCACTTAATTTCACACCAATTGTGATGGATCCAATTCATTACAGAACATTCAAAGAGTAGGCTTCTTGTTTACCTTCCTAAATTGGCTATTCTTTCCTCATAAATTGCCATAATGAGTATTTATAGTTATAATTAGTTCATGAATTAGTTCATCACCACTGCTGCTAGGGTCATAAATTTGTATGAATGAAATCCCTTCCACAACTCCATCATTTTCATCATTTCCCAAACCTTCAAAAGCAGTTTGAAGATCTTGCACAACTTTAACTTCTGCTGATCTTCACAAACTGAGAACAAGATGTAAAAGTAATTGCTTTGCCTGAAGCTATTGCAAGCCCACAACAACAGCAGAAACAACAATTAGTTGCTCATTCTGCTGCACCATAAGAGAAGCAAAATAAACTATTCGTATATCCTTGCTTTGTGCAGTGTTTCTTTACCTGGGTTTCTGAAAACAAATCTCAAAGGTTGTTCTAACGAAGAGCACCGAAAAGCTGTGTAGCCATCTTTCTCTTTGAAAAAAGTTTCAACTGAAGTGGAAATACTTCTACAATAGTATCACAAATAATGTGTTAATTTTGCAGCAATCTAAAGCAAGATGTGATTGCGTTAGTAATGTCTCAGCTGCCCGACATGGATAGCAACATGAGATCACAAGAGGCAGAGCTGATTTTGGATCATGCAAAAATACGTGGAGATACCCTAAGGCAGAGGTGAAATTCAGCAGGTTCTAGCAGGTTTGCTAGAACCTGTAGTAACTTTTCTAAGCAGTTCGGAGAACCGGTTGTTAGAAGAAATCTCCTTTTGGTTTTTTTCCCACTTTACAGGGCTAATCCTGTCAGGAAGGCAGGAAAAAAACATTCTGGTGTTGTTTCTAGCTTAATCTTGATTGCCCTGATTACAGAAACTGCTCACCCAGTCACATGAACCCCCCCTAGCCACGCCCACCAAGCTATGCCCACAGAACCTGTATTAAAAAAATTGAATTCCACCACTGCCCTAAGGATTTGATACCGTCAATGATTCCATCAATGGGATGTGCTATTCCTAATTGACAGAGCAAGAGCTTTGCATTTAGAAAATCTCAGCTGAATCCCTGGTATCTCCATAGTGGGCTGAGGAATATGCCCCAGACTCTAAAAAGCAATTCTGAGCCATTTTCAGTAGTATTATGTTAAAGGGATCAAAAGTCTCAGTCAGGATAACGTTCATTTTTATCAGGTCATCTGCTGTTTCCTGATTGTTTGACAGCTGTCATTATATATACAAGTTGCTGATTCCTCACAATGAGGAGAATATTCATTAGAATTCCTAATCTATTATTACAAGCACTTCCAAAATTTCAGTGGTGTGGTGGTGTGTTTCTGCATCCATTTTCATTTCCATAAAGTGGCACAAGGAATACCATGGCCTGTACAATTCTGATATTTGTAGATATTGATGTATCATGGCATTGGAGTCTCTTAACTAAGGCCTCAGTGGCAACTTTACCAAGTGCTAGTCCATGGTGTATTTATTTGCTTGTTCCTTTATTGCTGAGGGTTGATGTAAAAGGCAAAAAATATCCACAGCTTTGATATCTTCATTGTCAATTCTAAGACTGGCTGTTCTCCTTTGATTTTCTTTATATTTAATTTTGATCTCATTTTTTTCTGCTGTGGTTTGACTTTTAGTACTAGGGCTTGCAGATCCATTGCATTTTTTGGCTATTAGGGTAGTGTTGACAGCACTGCATATTAATGTTTTTTCCTCCAATTTAAAACTCCCCTCACCTTCTTCCAATCCAGCTTCCATGTTGTTTTCTTGGTAAAAATGGAGGAATGCTGGTCATCTGTCTTCAGTGTCTTCCTATACTACTGATGCCCTAAATGCATGCCCACTTGCTTTAGCTGGACAGCTGGAATAACCTTCATGTCTTAGGTGACGTTGTTGGGAATTCATACTCATGGCATACAGTTCCAACAGTCTTCATTTGTCCCTCCCAGGAACAGCATCCATATATATACACACATACAGAGAGAGAGGAGGAGGAGGAAGGGGAGGAGGAGGACTTTGGGAAATTAGGCACCCATTAATTTCACCTGTCAAGGAAGGAGCAAAGCATTGTAGGAGTTGGAGTCAAAAACATCCTCAGAACTTCCGCTTGCCTATCCCCGTGCTAGGGTTAGGATCTATTACCTTCACATATTCCTGCCCAACTGATTTTATCTCACCCTCTTCTAATATTGTTCTGGGTAATTAAATCCATTAATCAGTGGCAGTCTTTGGTGCACATGCGGCTGATGTGTATCAGTTCCTTCTCTTATGATAAAGCAGGAAAGCAACACAAAAGGAAGAACAAATTGCACAATCCAGGCAGCTGAAAGATGGTGAGAAATGGTTGCTTAGTGAATCCATGATGAGGCATAAATTTGATTATGTGGGATCTTCCAGAAATAAATTGTGAAGCTATGAGCTCATGCACATAGGGAAAAAAACAGCTCAGATTTCTATTTTAGTAGTGCTTATTAAGCACTAAGGAATGTAATTGATAGAAAATTAATAAAATTTATTTAAAAAAAAAAGAAAAGCAATGATATTGCTATCAATGGGGTTGGGGTTTTCCTTGATCTCTTACTATACATTTGGGGGTTAGCTTTGTGCTAATAGTTACCAGCAAAAAGTGCATATTTTGTATCAATTAAAATAAAAGCAAAGCAGGAATGAGTTATACAATTTTTTTCTTCATGAAAGAAATTCCATTTACACTGAAACTGATAAGGATTCTTGAAAAAATGTAGAAAGTATGATAAGTAAAAAGTATAACGGTGAAAACGCTTGCTTAACAGCTGCATAATTTTTTTAAAAGTTTGGAACAGACATGAAACAACAGATTAAAAATATAAAAATGCTGAATTAACTTTCTTAGACCAGGTTGGCAATATCTGTGGGCACCAGGACATCACCTACATCCTAAACATATAAGCTCTAACAATAAATGGAAATACGAATGCACCCAGATACTGTACATGTGTTTGGATATATTAATTGCAAAACTATGATGTTCTTGCCTATCTCATTAGCTTTTAGCATTCCCAGATGTTCCAGTATCTTGGAGTGAGATTGCTAAAACCTCACAAAATATGAGAATCTTGTGTTATTTTAAAGCAGCTTCAGAAGGAAGCTTGATAATGAGAAAGGACTGACAAAATACTATTTTCTTTTCTTGGAATAGTATGTTCCAAGAATACTAAGCACATAAGGAGTAAATTACCTTAACTGGTCAATAACGGTCTACACTGGGTCATAGTCACAAATTTTATGACGATATCTTCTTTCAAAGACAAATTTGAAGTTAATTCGGATCCATCACAGGAGGCAATTTCTTAAGGAAAGAATATAAAACTTAGCTGGCAACACAACACATCAGTGCTGGAACATCTGATTTAATTTAAACTATTCTGTTGATGCTTCCTACTCATCCAGCTTCTGCCTACCAGGTTCATTAGCACCTGCACTGAATTAAGTCTTTTTAGATGAAGCAGACTGAAGCTGTTAGGAAACATCATGTTTCAATAAACAGCTGAAAAGAAGCAGGACATGTGTAGTTTTTATTGGAATGTGGATAAATCAAAAGAAAAGCAAATGATGTTCCTAACTAATTTAACAGGGGAGCAAGGTGATTATCCACTGATCTGGTCTAAAACTAGTAAAATCTGGAATGCTGCTAAGTCCGTGACAGTAAAGGTGCATTATGTGCATTATCAGAGATGATGTTTTAAGATTCAACTTGTTTAATTTGTTTATTGTTCATTTGTATTTCCTATTAACTGACCATCTTCCTCAGAGAGAGGGTCTGACCCTGTGTCAGCTTGGTTCCTCTTTCTCATTCCATTTTCATGACCTCCTGCCTGGTAATCGCTGTCTGTTCATTGTGAGCGCTGCTGACTGGTGACTGAATTCCTAACTAAAAAAGAAAAGGTGCTGTCACAGAACAAACAATCCTGTTCTTGCAGCCATGGGATATATTTTCTTGAAAATTATTGAATATACACATAGTATACCTGCTATGTTACTTCATAGGAACAGAAAGAACGCAATCTGTTACGTCATGCAGAGAAAATTGCTTTGTTCATGAACAAGATGGTTTTGTTCACTAAAAATAATAGTTTACATTTAAAGATTACAGAAAGCCACTTTCAGACTGCTTAATAAACAGAAGAAGCAGGGAAAGAAAACTTCTGTTTTTGGAAGGAAAGTGAATGCCATTTATTTTAATTTACCTAAAAAAGAAAGGATTCGATGAGTCAAACTCTGTCAATGCTAGGAAAATAAGAGAAACTTGAATGGACAAGCTGTTTTTAATGGAAAATCTATTCTATTTATTTCCATCTTTGTTTTAATGTTTGATCTGACTAAACCTTGCAACTCACCATGTTTTATTTTGTCAGTCAGAGGCATAGAGAAAGAAATGGCTATAAAGCATGGTAGTCACAATCTACTCTACAATTAGGTCCCATTAATCCCAGTGGAAACAATTTGATTTTAAAGGTTCAGTGTTCTTGGTGATTTATGGTGAGGACATTGGGATTATGGAATTCAAACAAAAATCAATAAATTTCTTTTCAGTTCACCCCCGCTCCATACATATCTAGATATATTCTTGTCTCTAAAGTTAAAACCCAAGCATACACATTAATGATATTATATGAAATGCTCATCATTTCTATTGGGTAGAATGAATCCTTGAGCATTTACTTAGATCAGGGCTGTCAAACTTGTTGCCTGTGGGCCAGATGTGTCATGTGTTGGCCACACCCATGCCTGATTTAACAAAGGAGGGGGAAAGTGCTGATATGTCACGTGACACCTCTGTGACGATGAGAGTTTGACACCACTGCCTTAGACTTTTTATGGACAGTGTGATACATTAGAAAATGAAAACAATATGTATGAATTAATATGCACACTTAGAATCCTGTCCAGATGAGTTGCTAGAGCATTATTCACACCTTTATAATGGAATAAAGCTCAGTCAGATTAATATGTAAATTATTAAAATGTCTATATATTGGGTGCTGATCTGGATCCTGTTTCTACATATTGACAACAGTTCCTTTTTTATTGGCAGTTCATTCCTTTATCTCACATCATCACTTTAGTGTAAATAAAGCATGCTTCTTGAAAACGATTGCAGTGCTTGAGCTCTAAGAAAAAGGAGGCAGCGAGGGAGGCAACAAAGTGAAATGAATGAATTAACTTCTTGGATTTGAATATCAAGAAACACTAAATCCCCAGGAGTGAAGAAGTATTCTGAAATATGGGACATTTAAATGATCCCAGGAATAAAGAAGATTGGGAGGCAGGGGAAGCTATCTGTCTCATGGAAAACATGGAAGAAAATCAGACAAATATGGGGTTGTACCAGATGTTGCTATGCATCTTCATGGTATGAAAAAAAAAATTAGCCTGAAAGACAGTTAGAAAAGTGGCAGTTAAAGTAGCTGAGAGATGAAAAATTGTGGGGGAAATTGCCCAAGAAATATAGTAAAATGTTAGGAAGTCCATTTCAAGTCCATTGAAATGCAGCAAATCCATGAAAGGAAGATAGAAGATGACGCCAGAGGAAAGAAAGAGAAAGAGGAGACATGCTCTAAATAAATAAATGCAAAACAATCAGAAAAATAGTGTGTGTGTAGCAAGCTAAACATATTAATGTTATATTTTTCCACTTGTATTCATGAACTTATGAAAGCTAAGGCCATTTTCAGAGTAAGAAAAAAGCAGCTGTGTAAAATAGGATGGAGATGAAATACAGCAAATGGATGTGCATCAGCATTTCCTTCTGCCATTTCTCTGCTTGAAGTGGGTCCATCCACCCAATGCTTTATAGTAAATCATGAGCAACCTGTATTTAAAAATTGAGATATTACCTGCTGTGTTTTGCTAAAACAACCAAATATGTCTTTACTAATTTCATAGGCATATATCCCCTTTCAAATAAAGCATATTCTTTAAAAACAGGAATGCCTGGTTACCTAATAACTGTGCTTTAAGATTTATCATTTATATCGCTGATGTGCTCCCAATCACCAATTTGTTTTGGTGGTGGTATTGTTATTATTTTAACAAAATCTCCAAATACATTTTCACAGAACCAAAATATTTCTGTGCTGGCTTTTCATTTTTGTTCTTCAACATTAAAATTGTAGTGCAAGGTTTTTGCCAAAATACAATTGACCTTTTTGTGAAAAATTACATTTCATTTCTGAAAGTGCTTAGGATGATCTTCCCTGCTGTTTCTTGACAAGCTTTTGAGAAAAAGCAATGGAACAGAGCACTCTGCATCACATTGCTGATTATCTTTATATTGGCAGGCAGTTCTCACAAATTTAAAGATAGTGAATATTTCACTTCCTTTTCTCCACTTGTTTGGACTGTCAGTTCTAACCAAAATAAAAGCTGGTAATCATTTTTTTTCCATGCAGGAATGACTGGCAGCATACTCCACAATCTGACACCAAAGAAGCTTTAAAAAAGTGAAATTATACACAAAAAGCTCCAATGGAGACATTAAAGTGCTTGCACAATTTCCGTACTGTTACTATTTCTTTAGTAGAATATTTAGCTATTTTCTAGATATCACTGAAATACCTTCCAGCAGCTCTCAATTTTTTCCCATTATCAAACTTTCTCTTGATCTACTAATGACAGAAGCCTAACAGTTCCATATAGTACCATACATTTCAATCAGTGTACTTTGCCAACACAGATTTTCTGTTTCAGTTTGGCTGTCAATTTTTCAGTAGGAACAGCAAGTCTCTTTGACATCTATTTCTGGCTTTATCTGAAAAGATTTCTTTTTATTTCATCATGTGATTATATGAGACATTGTAAAATTTGTATTCATGATGTTCAGTCATGCTTGTATTTTACTAGAAGACAGACCTTCTAGTGGATTAATAGTAATGAGCATCCTTCTAGTAGAAAATAAATGTAATGTATATATTAATTGGAGAGAGATAGAATAAAAGTTGCTTTGGTTTATGATTTTAGAGTAATGATTAAAAAAAATACAAAAGCCCTATGATAATGATATACCGCTATAATTGGCAATATCTAACTTATTATGTTGCATTTGTACTTCTGGGAAATGTTTTAATAATCATTATCAGCATATCTAAGCAAAAGCTGTAGTTTCTGATGTGGAAACATGAATGAGCTCTAGTAAAGATATGTACCAAACAATTGGTGCAGTTTCCAAGCTGGAAAGTTGCCAAATGCACTTTTGATCAATTCAATTTGGAGTCTGAAAATAAATTCTGATCCAGAAATCTAATTACTGGGCTTCCCACAGTCTCTCAGAGGATATTGACTTTCAGTTTTGACTGTTTAAAAAAAGCATGAAATTTACAAGCATATAATCCTGTATGAGAATATCATATTTCAGACATGTTTATTTATTATATTTATATACCGCCCCATCTCCGCGAGGACTCGGGGCGGTTTACAGAAATTTTACAAAATTTACATGTTGAATTTGCGTTAAAATCTCTGACCAAAACTGGAAAATAAATTGAAATGAAAGCATATTTTAATAAATTCTTTATTTCTTGTAATAGGAAGACATTTGTATAAACAACGTTTATGTAGAGAATATTTTAGTAAACAATGCCTGCAAAATATGACCAGTGCAACATTGTTTGTGGAAGTCATTTTTCTCCATATTTTAAATGTATTTTAAATGACACAATAGGAGGTTGTGCATTTCCAAATCAAATATCAGCTCTGCCAATCCCTATTCTGATTACTACTAATCTAAATGTAGCAATATAAACACATGTCAGAAGAAAACAATAATGGATACGCCATCTGCAGTCCAATCTAAGCACAGTACACAAAATTATCTGCTACATCTTACCTGTCAACGACTCCTTCAGCTTCAACTACAATAATATACGGGCAAACAATTGTTACAAACTCAAGGTAAACCACTCCAAACTCGATTGCAGAAAATACGACTTCAGCAACAGAGAGGTCAATGCCTGGAATGCTCTACTCAACTCCATTGTTATATCCTCAAACCCTCACAGCTTCAACCTCAAACTGTCTACTGTGGACCTCACCCCATTCCTAAGAGGTCCGTAAAGGGGGTATGCATAAATGCACGTGCGTGCCTACCATCCCTGTCTTACTGTCCCCATTTATTTGTATTTACTTCCTTTGTTTATGTTCATACCTATATCTCTACCTGTTTGACAAATAAATAAATATTTCCTGCTTAATGGAAAGTATAATTTGCTGTTTTTTTAAATCTCCTAAATAAACCCAATAAACATGGCCTTGTTAGTCAATATTATAAAATGCCTTTGTACATTTCCAAGAAATCTCTGAAAAGAAAAATGGAATACCAGGGATAATTTGCTATGCAAAAATCTCCTGTCATTATACTCTTTATTTTGTCAAATTATTTTTAGGATTTTCTTCCTAGTATGTAAACTTTACAAGCTGGGGAAAGCATATGTTTTAATTTTAATATTAATAAAATATTTTTGTTTGAGATGACAAATCAGGAAAGTTAATATAACTCTGTGGTTTATAAAAATTACTTTACATAATTGAATTATTCATAACATTTTAAAAATTCTATTTAATCATTTGCATATGTGATGGGACATAAGCATCTTGTGTTGTTGTAAATATTCTTAGGCATATTCATACAAATTTGTATACATAAATATAAAATACAATTACTCTTAAAGTATTTAAAATCAAGTTTTTTTATAATATAAGCATTATTATCTTTAATTTATGTTAATATGAGTGTTTTGATCATCAGTTATAGGTCACGTATATCCTTCCATATGAAACTAAGATCTTCAGGTATGCATTTTTTTTTTGTACTTAAAAATGTAATCCAAAATTTAATCTAAAATCAAAGTAACAACAAGGTTTCTCTATAATAATAATTATCAATATTATTAAACACTATCATAATAATGTTTGTTTAGCTTCAGAATTTTTAAATCACCTCAATCCAGAGGTGAAATTCAGCCAGTTCGCACCAGTTCTATAGAACCGGTTATTAGAAGAAATCTCCTTTTGGTTTTTTCCCACTTCGCAGGGTTAATCCTGTAAATAAAGCAGTTGTGTCTAGCCTAATCTTTATTACCTTGCTCACAGAAACTGCCTCTCCCCTTATTACATTGTAACTTTGGTGAAGTTTAATTCTGGGCTTGGTGATGTTTAATTCTGTGGCCACAGGACCGGTAGCAAAAAAAATTGAATTTCACCACTGCCTCAGTCTTCTGACTGTGGGTAGTGCACAAGAATTTCAACAATCTTAACTTCTAAACAATCACATAAATAAAAAGACCTGGAACAAACCCAGCCAAATCATTTGTTACTCTAACATTTTAACAATACAGTATGATGTTGCACATTTGTTGGCTCTATCAAAACTAAAATCAATCAAACAATTATAAAGCATAAAAGTGACAGCTTGGAGATTTATTTTGGATTCGACCAAATTTCTGTTTCTATCTTACTGGAACTAGGAAGCAAAAGGCAAGGAACAGAGTTTTGATTTGCTTTGGTTTTAAAGAAAAAAGCAATTTTAACAGAATGGAGAGAATAAGACCCTGTGAACTGTAGAATATCATCACCATGTTCCAGTCCTTAAGTAGCCTCTGTAGATGGATGTTTAAGAAGCTATCATTGATATTAATTGACTTGGCTTGGGGAAAAAAAATCCTTTAAAATTAACCTTTGAATGGCTTCACTTTATTTTACTAAACAATACATGTGTGATAGTTGATTCTGCAAGGTCCAAAACATATATGGCAGAGTCAGTGGTGGGATTCAAACTGCTTGGAAAGTTAACAACCGGTTCTAGCAAATAGGTGTGAACTGGTTGAATCCCACCTCTGGGCAGAGTGGTACTAAACCTGAAATGTTGAATCTCCTGACTCCACCATACCCAGGAAACATAAAAGCAGCTCAGTTTTGGCTATAGGGAGTGCAGTATTATCAGAGATATCAACTATAGATAACGTTTCATTTCAAGGTTGGTTTAAGGCAGGGCTGTCAAACTTGCAGCCCGCTGGATGCATCACACGTTGGCCACGCCCGGTTTAGTGAAGGAGAAAAAATCATGATACATCACATGATGCCACTGTGATGATGCAAGTTTGATACCCATGGTTTAAGGCATGTTTATTATTAGACCTATAATCACAATGGGGTGAAAGCATTGTTCTCATGATGCAGCTGGTTCATTGGGACATAAACTAAGAGGTAGCAGCTTCTAACAGATTAAAGAAGAATGGCAGGCACCATGAAGCATATGATATATGTGAGTAAAAGTGTAATTCTATAGTACAGATAATAAAAGTGCTGTAGCAATTTGGGCTAGGAGAATGAAACAACAGCTAAGTGGTTTAGACTAGTCTGAAATTATTTCTTTTTGTTGGTTTCAGAATAGTGTCATATTATATTTCTAGCTTCAGTAGGAAGCAAACAAATCCCATTACATGGCCATCACAAATTTGATGCCACAAAAATGAATCAATGTAAGAAAATGAAGACTTCAAATGTTTACTTCTGGTACTGTATATCTATGCTCTTTTCCATGCTGGTTTGTGAAGGATTATCGATCAATTTACACATCTGTACCTAACTAGTTATTGAACATTTATTATCCCAGAATGGAAACAGCCGGAAAAATGCATCTGAACACAAATGAAGCACTCCCCTTAAACAATTTTGACTACAGGTAATCTTTGCTTAACTACCACAACTGGGATTGATGTGCCCTTGGCTAAGCACTATAGTAATTAGGCAAGACATCACATGATAGCAATGGACGTAACCTAATTTCCACTGTGTTCATTAAATGAATTAGCCCGGTTCATTAAGTGGGACATCACATCACTACAAATTCTATTCTCCAATGACTCTACTTCTTGTATGCTAGCTAGTGTGTAAATGGTGATAATGTAATCGCAGGATGCTGTGATGCTGACACCCATCAGTTGCAACCACCTGAATCTCAATCATGTATTGCAGGGATACTGCAATAGTGGCAAATGCAAGGACCAGTCAAAACCTTTCCAGTACTAGTCTCTACACTGGGCATTTTTCTAAGCAAGAACTACCTATAATTCCCATTATGTTTTTACTTTAATCAAAAATGAGTTATACATTCAGTATAAACATCAGATGTTTCTCTACTCACAAGAGGAAATCATATAATGACATCACAATGGCAATATTATTTAGCTTTCCAAAATAACCTTTGCTGATAAGTTCTGCCTTTGTTTAATAATAATTCTTGAGTCTTCAATTTTTCCCTATAGAAGTTAACACATTTATCTTCCTCTGAATCTGTTTGTTTGAATCCTTCTTAAAAGTGTGGTGCCCAGAGTTGGGCAAAATATTCAAAAATTCTGACCAAAGCAGAATAAAGTGGAACTATTACTTTCTGTGAACTGGAAACTATGGTCAGGCTATTACTTCTTAGTCTGTTCAGTACCCGAGAATGTAATTCAGCTGGCTCTGGAGAGATTGTCTCTTCCTCCTGATCTTTGCCATTTCCTAGAACACTAAATGGAGTAGCCTATTTTTTTCTTTGCATTTTGCTTCTTCATTGAGAAGATGCTATACCAATTCTTATCTTTTCCTTTAACATATCAAAAAGAAACCCTTTTTTTAAAAAAACTGTGTAGAATATTGTACTTCACCAATCTGTACTCATTCAAACAATTGCTGGGCAAATTGTCCCTATTCTTCTTTGATGACATGAACTACTTTCAATCTTTACGCATCTTCTGTTGTTTTCAGATTTCTAATTCTTCATTAAGCTTTTTGTGTAGCTTAATCAGCTGGCCTCCATATGGAATTGTTTGTAATTGTCCCTTTGGTATCTTCTTATTTAAGAGTTCCCAATATCTTATGTTCCTTTCCCTATTCATATTCCCAGCTCATGACTTGGAATGAGTACTGTTGATTTAGGAAAAACCTACTTCAATTTTATCTTCAGCCTGTTGGAAAAATTGGAGGAAGAAAGGTGCTTACCTTGAATTCTTGGAGAAAAGATAGGATATACAGCATATCTAACGAATAAGTCTGGTTATCATTGTGAGTTCATTAAAACCCATGTTTAAAAAGTATGTGTTGAATCCGATTCAGTTTTATTTAAAATCAATAACCCTCACATGTTTTCTTTTCACTTTTTTTCTCGCATGCATAGTCACTTACTATTCCTACGCCACTCTTCAACTAAACTTTCCTCATTGGTTCATATCAAATCAAGGACAGCAGCTTCTCCATTGTCTCAGGAAGAAAGTTATCTGCAAGGCAGTTTGGGAATTCCTGAAAGGAACATGTTTGCTAAAGTTCATTTCTCATTAGAAATGGGAGAAAGAAGGCATTCTCCACAAGTCTCTATGTTCTAGGTCCATCTCTTATTGATGCCCTAAATCTATACTCAAGAGTTTTTTGGCAAAATATTTAATGGGGAAACATGAGCTATAATATGAATGCTATGTGCACAGGGATTTTAGGGGAAAAAATTTATTCTTCTGCTTCAAAGAGAATGTTGTTGTGGTAATTCTATTCAGATTAAAAAAAACCATACTGCCAAGGTCCAGTAATTCAAAAATAGCCTATTATCACATTTGTCTAATGCAGCTGCTGTGATATTGCCTAATCCAATTTTCTAATTAATATTGGTCATATGCGATTATATGAGAAGCATATAATTTTAAGCATCTATTAATAAAATACTTCTTTTTAGGAAGCAAGATGAAGAGAACTATTTTTCTTTTTAAAATGTTTTATTTAACTTTCACTTTCATAATAAATGACTATTTAGTGACCTCGTTTTCAGAGGTGAGGCAATCTGAAGAAAAATGAAAAATATATTCCAAAATTTTTATACACTACATTCACAAGAAATATATATAATGAATACTGGTAACTTTATTTCGGTATATAGTTTCATCCAAGATCAAATTAATGTAATAACTAATTCAAATCTTACAAAAGTTCTTTTAGAACATTAACATTTTTATGTTGAATGATCGTAATTCAGAAATCACATGAACATCTTACAGAGTTTAATGCAGGTATTTAACTCATATGTTTTCTATATTAACTACACATGTTTTGATTGGATTACAATTATTACATTTCTGTTATATTTTTTCTATAAAGTTGTTTTTAGGTCACAGAACTAATTTTACAGATCTGATTCATGGGATTATTAAGCAAAAGGTTGAATATTTTGGAGATAATGTTTAGGTAGAAAGAAGATAGCTATGCAATTTGCCACAGCAGAAAGGGTTTTTAAAAAATAAATATAGACATTGAGCATTAAAACAGTGCTGTTAATATTTTGTTCCACTGCCTTCTTTGTCATATATCATTATATCATTAACATCAAAGTAAATAAAAAATTACAGTAAAGCACAAAACTGACAAAGTTGAACACAGAAACTGTTAAATTCTTATAAAATAAGGGAATGGTTGAAAAATATAGCTAAAATGGATTCTTGCTTTCAGTTAATAAATGCCAGAATAGGATTTCAGCCAACCTGAATAGTTTTATCAATTAGATCCAATAAAGTAGAAATATAAATAGAAAATGATACATTAACTCAAATTTGGCAGAGAAACATTTCAAAAATTACATAAGCAACTTGTCAGAGGAAGTTGATAAAATGGATAAAAACCATCCATGTTTAAATCTTTAGACTTATAAAATAAGACAGATGGCCTAGAATACTATTTCATAAATGGTGAGTTATCCCATTAACTTTGATAGAAGTTCGGAAGAAAGAGGTGGAGAATGAATGCACATTTTTCCTTCTCTTCTCAGCAATGTGTTAGCTTTATGTATACTAGGTACTGATACATGGATCACATTATGAGCACTTGTACATGAGACTAAATATTTAACAGAAATATCCATGGAGAAAAAAACATTTTAATCTTAAGAATATTATAATAAAAAGTACCATTAAATAAAGATGGCTCAGAAGATTCCATAATGCTTTCAAATGAATATACAACTTGACTATTGATAGGTACTGTATTTATTAAACTGCTATATGAGATCTACATCTATTTTACACTTTGGTATCTCTTTTACACACTTTAATAAATGTGTATTTATGTATCTCAAATTTCTATGCATTTCAGTTTTATAACATATGACAGAATTGTACATACATTTTACAGAATACTTTTATCAGCAGTTAGTTTTAAAATCACAGTAAATTTATAGGTTAGTGCTTTATATATTACAATAATGAAATATTTAAATTATGAATGTGATAACTATTTTGCATATTTAATGCAAAATAAACTTTACTTAACATGCTGTTAATAGTGAATTATTTTAAATACGGATGAAGTTGCTTGAGTTTAGCTTTCCTTGACAATCCAACTCTTAAAGGACCGCCACATGTTTTAAGAGGCTGTATTCTTATAATTCCACTGAGTAAAGAGTTTCCTATATTTAAAAAAACAACATCTTGAAACCATAAGTGTGTATTTTCATTATCTCTTATCAAACAAGTTTGATGGTGATTTTGTAGAACCCAAAATAAATTTCTAGAAAGACAACCATAACAAAGGAAATTTTGATGTTTTAACTCCTCAACATAAAGCAAGAGAAGTAACTGTTTTCATTCCCAGTCAAGTGCAGTAGTAACCGTTTTTCGGATAAATTATTTAGAACACAGAGGCACATAGAGGAATGCTTTCCTTTATAAAAAATGACATTTTATGTTTTAGAAGCGGTAAAAGTGAGTACTACAGAATCCGCTTTCTCTGTTTTGATGTGATCTGATTCTCTCATGATATGCTCAATTCTAAGTGACTATGGACAACTCCTTGTAGTTTTACTGATAAAATGGAAATGAGTACAAGCAGTCCTTGACTTACAACACTTCGTTTAGTGACAGTTCGAAGTTACAATGGCACTGAAAAAAGTGAGTTATGGTTGTTTTTCACTTACAACTATTTCAGTATCCCCAGGGTCATGTGATCAAAATCCAGATGCTTGGCAACTGATTCATATTTATGATGGTTGCAGCAACCCATGGTCATGTGATCACCTTTTGTGACCTGGTAAGCAAAGTCAATGGGGAAGCCAGATTCATTTAACAACTGTGTGACTTACTTAACAACTGTGCTAAGAAAGATGCAGCAAAATTCACTTACCATCTCACTTAGCCACAGAAATTTTGGGCTCAATTGTGGTCATAAGTCAAGGACTCCTGTAGTCACTTTCCTCTTCTAGGTTGATGTTTGGATTTCCTAATTTCTCCCATTCAATTACCTCCCAGGTCCAACCCGGCTTAGGTTTTCGAAGGAATGAGAGATAACCAAGGTAATAAAAAGAAAAAAGAAACAGTATGCTTTTCCCACAAATTTTCTACTTTTCTATTTTTCCCATTATCAAGCCACCAAGGTTCAGCTATTTTTCATCCATTGAAAAAGCTACAGCTGAGAGTGGTTGTTGTCATGGTTAAGTGCTATGTGTATTAAAAATATTTTATATCAGCTATATGCCTTTGCTCAGATTTAAATTATGCAGCATGCTATTTTCTTAGTGACAGGGTTTCTTAAATCTAAATTTTAGCTATGGTATGATTAGCTATGCCTCAGCAGTCGTTTCAAAGTTAAAACCAACATTAAAGAAGGATAACTTTACCTTTAGGAAAAAATTAGGTGATTGTATCAAAGTACATTAAGTATGCTAGGGAGCAATGAACAGAGGTCAACTTAGAGCTATATATGTCAGATTCTATTCCTTACATTTTATTATCAGATTTGGCTCAACCATCCAGCTGGTTCCAGAACATAAAAAAGAGAGAGATTATTTGTACATAAATTAGAAAAAATATCCTGGTTCCACTGCACTGAAATTGTAACTATCAGTGCCAACTGGGGTGAAAGAGAAGTAGAATTTTAAAACATTTTCCTTGTTTTCCATTAAATTTTTACCTCAAGTTGTTTTTACACTTCAACAAAATGTATCCAGCCCCATTCAAAACCAGTTTAAGGGAGTGATTGTAGAAGCATGGCAGGTAAAAATTATCTAGAAAAGGGTTTAATGTTTTCCTGGCTGCTAATGCCACAGGCTACTTTACAAGAAATAACACTGAATCAAAATTATATATTGTATATGATCAGTGTTTGCTTTGGCACAAAGGTAACAAAATGAATGAATGAATGAA
>JAEANM010008072.1:0-17255 GCA_017656035.1 Myanophis thanlyinensis | reverse complement strand
AAAGAAAGAAAACCATCAAGAAGTTTTGTGCTGCACAATCTTAAAAGTAGAGTATTTGTAGTTGGACTTGAAGAGTGATACAGCAATATATCTGTCACCTTTTCTGCTAAAAGACACCTATTATATGCTGAATGGGCAGAGCTTGAAATCAAGGTCAAAATAAATCCATCCAATTTTATCTATTTGAAATGTTCAGTCATAAGAATGGGTCAGAAGTTATCATGATTTTACTGATAAAATTTCAATTTAATAAAGAAAGCCTCAATTTCTCAATATAATGCTCAGGATCTGCTAAATAGGAATCAAATTGAAATGAAAAAAAAAATGTGTCTTGCTTCTAAAGTCTATTAAACCAGGGTCTGATAAATTGAGGTTTCATTGTACGTATTAGTTTCAGGACTCAGGAGGTCTGGACACTCTGATTAGTACTTTATTTATTGGCATAATCAGGAAGAATTGATCATCTTAAGTACATCTAATAGTTAAATAAATTAATAATAGCAATACAATAGGCAATGTAATATAACATAGTGCCCTGGTAGTTTAGAATTCAAACAGGCAAGCATCTGCAACACTATACCTTAGACTTAACAACTGTTAATAAGAAAGACAAAAAAGAATGGACTTTGCAATACCAAAGACAGTAGAATCTGAAGTGGGGGGAAACAGGTCTTTAAGGTTCATTGAAGGGTAGAAGGTTCAGAGATGTTTGAATCTCCAGAGGATGCTATTTCAAAGGACAAGTACTATCACAGAGGAGAGATGTCTTCTAGGCATGGAACCTTAATAGAAGTGAACCAGAGTGTGCCCACTCAGTTAGATATTGCATGATACAGAAACAATAAGAGAAGCAATTTCTGAGATAGATAGACCTTATGATATGTAAGGGCTATGGGCAGCGGTGGAATTAACCGGTTTTGCTACTGGCTTAGTGTGCATGCACTTTGACTATGCATGCATCAACTGTGCTACTGCGCGGCTTCTGATATGATACTTTTCCTTACCAGAAGTAGCCCAGATGATTAGGAAGGCTGCAGAGCCACGCAAAACAGCTGACCCACACAATTCAGGTGAGTAAAAAAGAAAAAAGAAGGGGATGTAGGACAGGAAAGAGCAGAAGTGGGTGGGTGGGGCCAAACTTCATTGCCACTACCGGTTTGGTAGAAGCAGTGTGACCAGGCTGAATTTCAACAATGCTTGTGGGTGAGACCAACCAGAATTTCAATGAGCTGGCACAACAGAGGCATTATGTGAGCAAATTGAGATCCTGGGAGGCTTTGAGACTCCTGAATAGGAGTTTAAGGAAAGGAAGGGGAAGACAGAAGTTGAACATTTTATCACACAAGCAGATTTACTCTGAAAACATCTAACCCTGCAATTACTTATAGGGGAAAAATCCATTGCTGCTAGAGGTGTTGATAAGAACTTGGCCTCTAATACTAATAAGTGGATGCACAGAAGAACCTACCCATTACAAACACTGGTTCTGCTATAGACTGTCCAGATACCTCTTTAAAGAGTAAGGGCCTTTTTAGTGTTGCATGGTTTCTAAGCCATAGTCGCAGAGGTGATAATATGTCAATAGAATGGTTTTGGCTTTTTGGCCATAAATTATAACCAGGTGCTGTTTTTATTTGTTTTGTTTTGCGGGGAATGTTTGGAAAGTTTCTGCTGGAAGAAATTAAAGCTGTTGAGCCCACTGAGCTGGAAAGCAGCTCTGGATAGATGACAAGTTTTGGATGGCAAAGCTAAAAAACTAAAAATAACCCCACAACCTTAAAAAGTTGGTGCTTTTAAAATTCTCATGGAAATAATTGGTCAGAAGGAGGAGTAATACAGGGAGGATAAAAATAAGAAAGAGAAGTAGTGAGGAATGAAAATTAAATGTAATGAAATGTTTAGTATATAGGTATTTCCAATAAAAATTTCAAAAATATTTTAAAGTGGGACATTTTGATCTTAAAATGTTCCTGTCTTGAAATTTTTACTTTGAATATTCCAACATTTTGGACAGGTTTTAAGAGTTTTGTTTGGAGTATAAAAAGAAGCTTCAAAAAGTGTTTTTCTACATCTTTTATTTCTTTGATTTATAACCAATTTTTTCTCCAAGTGTACACACCAGCTAATATGAGGAATTTATTTAACTCCCACAGCAACAACACATTGTAAGGTAGGTTGGATTCAGGTAAAGTAACTGATCCAGAGTGATCCAATGTCATTGCTGAGGGGAAACTTGAAACTGGATTTCCCACTGTTAGTCCAAACATTGTATTTCATGAACTCTCAGCTGTGTTTTGAGTGCTGGAAGAGGGCTGCTTTGTGTCTATGACTTGTGATTGGCTGCTTTTCCCCCCAATACTTTTCCAGACAAGCCAATGAAATAACAGGGATCAGTCAAGGGTCAGACTGGATGGGACAACTGGTGATAGGATGGGTTAAATGATGTGTTTTGGGGATCTTAAGCACTTAAGAGGTCACATGGATTGACTAAAAAAGATTACTTACAGCTTGTGTGGGTGGATGGATGGGTTCCAAGAGTATTATGTGTTGCTAACACTGCTGAGGTTGTGTAAATATAAAGCCCAGTAATTCAATCCCAGTTTGGTTAGTTTATTGAACTTTTGTGTGCATGTTGCTCTTGTATTTGTGATATTAAGGTTATTCATGGAATAAAGAAGCATTAGGCTTTCCTGCCCCCTACCTATAGCACACATAAAAGATAAAAAAGAAAGGAGCACTACAGAAAATTGGCTGAAGTTATACTTTTGAAATAATAAGAAAAGCTCATAGGAAAATATATTCAGTGAAATGAATGTTGAAGAGTTTATCTGTTCTTTGTCCTATAATTGGTTGCTTGATTAATCCAAATAAGTTAAAGAAAAAAATGAAATTACTGCAATCTGTTTTTGCAGTAAAAAGACACCTTCGATGATAAGACACTAATCTAAACAAATGTTTCAGTTGTTGAGAATAAATCTATGTCCCCATCATTTCCTATGGGGATTTAGTTTAATATTTTCAAAACTGTGTAAAATGTATGCTTCTGGCTATTTTTGCTGTAATTTGGTAGATAGCATTCAGATGGTCTTGAATTCCCTTTGTTAACTACATGTGAAACAACTGATATTCTTTGAATTTTATTCTGACAAACAACAGTTTGGAAACAGTTTGAATGGGATTGTTTCCTTCCAAGCTTGCAACAAAACATATTTTTTACTACAGTAACACAGCACTAATATCTATAGTCAATAATCACTAGGATTTTTACATTGAAAAAAAAAACCTCATTGATAACTAATGTAGGGGTTTGTTTAGTGCTATATTTTATTAGAAAATGAAATTAGTATCTTACAGTTTGCAAAAATCAGTCTCTACCTGATGTGACCTAATTAGACCTATTATATTTGGAAGCATGTATTTAAAATGTTACTGTTAATGCTATTGCTTATTATTTATTTATCTAGCCTTATATTATTAGGGCAAGGATCATGTGCTTCATAGTTATGATGTATGCTAATGTATTGCCATTATCACTTTCCTCAAGAAAAAAAGGTCCATTTTTTGTACCTTCTACTTTCCTGATCCATCTTGCCTTTGCTTCCAGGTTTATTACATGAAGAACAGAGGATGATTTCCAGAAATTTTTCAGAACCCTTTTATCCACTTTTTAAAAGTATAATGTTATTAAGAATTTTATTACAACAGTAAAATTAATATAAGCTAAATTTAGCAAATGAGAATGGAAAGAATTAATAATACTGTGAAGGGGGGAGAAAGAAAAAGAAAAGGAAAGAAAAGAAATCTTTCTCTCAATAAGTATCAACAAATTTAATAACTGCCTATAAGATTATAAATAGATATTCTTCATCCCTTATCTATTAGCAAATCCCAAAAAACCCAACATTCCAATCGTGATGTCAGCCAAATGTTCATAAAGGGTTGGAAGAATTTTGCAAAAATTATCTTAATTTAACCTTGGTCAAATAAACCAATTTTCTATTTATTTATTTTTTCAATTTATATACCGTCCCTCTCCCAAAAAAGAACTCGGGGCAGTGTACAACCATCTAAAAACAATAAATTAGTAACAATTTAAAAACCAATTAAAAAATTAAATGGGTGGTTGAATAAGAAATTTAAAATCATAAAATTTAAAAAATCAATTTAAATTATTTAACCAATTTATTCCTTGTATTCACTTCTAACAGTCTTAAACTTTAATTCAATCAAATATTTTAGGAGTGTATTTTTCTTCAATTTTTCCACCGCATCATATTTCTTCAGTGTTTACAATGTAATTTTCAACACAGTTGAAAAGTCAGCAGACTTTGGCCATGTAGTTTGCAACTCAAAAGCTATATACAAAGATGGTTATTTTAGATATATGAATAAAAAACAAACAATTAAAACTGATTGCAAAAAAAGAAATTGCAAGAGACTTCATATGTTAGGAGTGTGGCATAAAAATTATTACATCTGAACAATGTGCACAAAAATGCATAAACAGGGGAGCCCAACCGAACCTGAAATATCCCAAGAGAGACTAGGGTAATAAATACTTACATGCCCTTACTGTTACAAGGCAGAGTAAGGTAGCAGTAATGAGATTAAACTAGAATAACTGATGGAAGCATTTCATGAAGCTCTTTGACAGATGACAGATAATCCAGTTACTGGATTATTATTTATACAATTGACCTGCAATGTATGACAAAATGGTAACACATTAGGTGTTAAATGTATTCACTGATGTAGTGTGTGAAGACAGTACAATATGATACCTATGATTAGATTTTGGCATCATCATGATGATTAGTAGCAACACCTATGATAATGCAAGAAAGAATCCTGATGAGATTATATGGTATATTTGACTCAGAATACTGTATTTTATCCCATCCTGATTAGTCTATATATGAACTGAAATGGATCAGTAAATTGTTTTTTTAAAAGAAGAAATGGATGTGAAATTAAAACCATAGCATGCTAAGCATACACTGTTCTGAAATCATTTTGTGAAAATACCAAAATGTATCAGAATAGAATGAAGAACATAAAATGCCTACAGAGCTGTAATGGAAAAGACCAAGGGAAATCTTACTCAATCCTGTGAAAATATTGAAAACGGCTGTTCCAATGAATTCAGAAAATGTACCTTACTCAACAAAGCATTCACAAAATATTCCCAGCATTTGTTTCTCATTATCTCTTTTTCAATCCCTACCACAATGCATGAAAGCTTTTATGCTTTCCCAACTATTCCATAGGGATTCCTAAGTAATCATTTTTGTCAGATTTATTGTAGGAACAGATTAATGGTTTACATTAAAAGAATTTACACTTGCTATTAATTTCTTAGAGGTTTTTGTTTTTAATTTGTCTGGCTTGACTGTCTTTTAATTCATCAAGGGTTCTTACGGGTGTAGGCTAGTCCAGCTATTTTTTAAAAAATTATATTCTACCTGTGAAATTTATTTTATTTATATGGTATTATTTGCTAAGCTGTATTAGCAACTGATTTTATTTTTGGCATTTAAATTCTACAACTGGAGATTGTATTGCACACTCTAGATCTATCTCAAATATTTCTTCTCTGGTGCTTTTCCAAACTATCATTACATTGGGGGGGGGGGGGGCTCAGAAAAGTCAAGATGATGGCTGCAACTGTTGAGCAAACCCCTCTGTCATATATATCTCACATTTCACCCACACAAAAGAGGCAGAACATGGTCACACCTGCCATTTTGATGTTGATTTTTCCCATATAAACCCTGACTGAAAAATTGTCAGTCATTAAAAGTTTAATGGCCATAGGTTTCAGTCTGGCCAAACATTGCTTCTTATATTCTAGAGGAAAGGGATTCAAGGAAGAGATTAACCAACATACAGTAGACATGGCACAGTGGTTAGAATGCAGTACTGCAGGCTATTTCCACAGACTGCCTGCTGCAGTTCAGCAGTTTGGTGTTTGATTCTCACTGGCTCAAGGTTGACTCAGCCTTCCATCCTTCTGAGATCAGTAAAATGAGGATCCAGATTGTTGGGGGCAATATGCTGACTCTGTAAACCACTCAGAGAGGACTGTAAACAGTGGTGGGCTGCTTCCTGGTTGCACCAGTTCTATCAAATCGATAGTTCCAAAGATTAATTGGCCCCATACACCCACCCCTGGCCTATGCTATCCTATACCCCCTTCTTTCTTGCTCAGCTGAATTGCTAAAACAGCTATTTTCCGCGCCTCTGCATTTCCTACTCATCAGGGCTTCCTTAGAAGGTAAGCTGATTTCAATGAAAACATTGTAGTTTTGCAGCCATATAGCAGCGAACCGGTTGTTAAAGTATGTGTAGCCCACCATTGGCTGTAAAGCACTGTGAAACAGTATATAAGTCTAAGTGTTAGTGCTATTGCTATAATAAGTAAACAGAATTTTATGTTCGGGTGAAATCTCAGCAGTATTAATACTAAATACTGAAACCAAGAAAGGAAGAAAGAAAATATTGTTTTTTGTACTATACCGAATGTCCCTTTCCCACTCCCATATCCAACAGATATCTCAGACCTCAGGTAATATATTTTCACTAAATCTTCAAGGTAGCCTACAGGGGAAAAAAAGTAGGATATAAATCAGAAAATAAAATAATCTCCTGCCTTGACACTCTAATATGCTGTGAGTACAAATACTGACTAGCAATGACTACCTTTAAGGTTGCCTTAGAAATTCTACAAATTGTAACCCACACATCTGGATGGTACTGGGTGGGGGAAAATTTGTTTTAAAACTACCCAATAAACACCTTGAAATAATGGGATTGTTCCTATAAATTATATTCTTTAGACTATTGAGTGTGCTCTGTTTTCCATTGCACTTTTCTACATTTTTGATGGATTCCTTATCCAATACAACAGATTATTTATATTACAGAGGTGTCATAATACTTACCTATTTATTGGATATTGGTACCTTGAGATTTAGAACACAGAGGACATAAGCAAGCATAAGGGTGGGATACAATAGTCTTTTAAACCAATTAGGGTATGATATCTCAATTAAATGTTAATAGGTTATTCATTATTAATAGGCTATTCATGCTGGCAGCTAAAATACTAAATTGTAGACTAATGAATGGCAGACACATAATAGGCAGTGGAGAAATAATGTATTGACACATTGTGGAAAATATAAAATTAACAACACGGAAATTCCAAATAAAGAACTCAGTAGACCAACTAGCTTTTCTGATGAAAAGATTCCTGAAATAGGTTCATAGTCTAATGGCATATAGTTATAAATGATGAGGATGAGATCTTGATATGTCCTGCCTGTAATAATTGCAATACGTAAAATAAACTCAGAATTAATGAATGCCTCTTTGTAATTGTTAGTTTTAATATAAAATTTAACAAAGAAAGAAACTGTGGCTAACCATTGTCTGTAGTCTGGAAAGTTAGAACTATATGAACTGAACATAAAAGACAAATGGCAGCTTGCATAAGATACATGGAGGGAGGAGCAGAAAACAGAAATTCGCTTTTTAAAGTGCTTTCAAATTTCAGGAGGAAGACAGTCTTGCCCAGCAAAATCTTTTTGAAGTTTCCCTGCAATTTCATTATCCAGAAAGCTGGAGAAACTAAGATTAGAATTTGTTTGCATAAATTTGGAAGGAAGGAAAGGTTTAGAAAAAAATGCAATGCATTAAGGGTCTGGGTCCCAAGTTCTTCATTGTTTATAAAAAAAAAAAAACCCGATTCTTATAAAAGAGAATATTTGTAGGTAAGGCTTGAAATGACGAGTCTTTGGTACTTTTTGAGCTCTTCTGCAAAAAAACCAGACAAGATCAGAGAGCATTAAGAATCCCTCATTTCAAGCCTCTTACAATGTACACTAACTGAACAATCATCGTGGATAATAGAAGAAGAATGCTGTGGGCATAACGTTCATTCAGGAGTATTAAACAGAAATTCTTACATTTTCTTGTCCAGCAAAACGTTCTTCTATTTTACTATCATATTATTATTGTGAACATTATTCCTGGAGCTAATGGAGCCTGCTACTATTTCTACTCTCATTTTCTGTTACACAATTCTGAAGTTTCCCTGGCTATATGCTTTCCAAGAATGAGGAATTCTCTCCTGATGTCTTGACTTGGGATTCATTTGAATTTTGGAAGTACAGGAAATTATGAGGCTGCAGACTTCTAGAGAAATTAAATAAAGAAAAAACAGACTTTGTCTACCTTAAGTGGAAGAACACCACATTCCACTTAAAAATACTTTCCTTTCATCAAACTCAGTAACATCTGTTTTTCTCAAAAAAAAAATTAAAAAAGATTTTTTAAATATCTTTGTCACTAGCATCAAGAAGTGAAAGTAAAGTTTTTATACAAATAGCTAGGCAGCCTTGGAAGAAAAAGATGTTAAATAACTTTTTCTTTTGCTCCTTGGAGGGTAGGATATTAGCATAGGATCAGTTAGGTTTAAACAATTCATGTCTTGTGGAATTTAAAGGTTTTATAGTTGCTGCTTTGGTTAATGTAGTTCTTAACGTTCTGAAACAGTTAAATTATTACTAAAGTTCCAGCATTTTTTTAAAAAAAAAACACCTAATTTTTGGTTTCTAAAAGATGAAAGAAGGGGAGAAAAGCCTTATTCAATCACTCGAAAATAGAGCAGCCAAAGTTTTCAACTTTCTGATAATTTAGTCCAGCTACTAAAGTCAAAAAGAAAGAACAAATAAGTGATAGTAATTTATATGAATGTTTTTTTTTCTCTGCTAAATGGTCACTGTTTAGTTGACCTCATGTGAACTACAAAAAAAAAAAGCTTGTCCAAAGCTTGTCTAAATTTGTAATATAAATTTAAAGTTTAAAAATGAAATGTACAGGCTATTTAAGACACACAATTCATGGTACTGCATGTCTCATCAGTCCTGCTTTCAGATATGAAAAGACAATTAATCTTTCCCATGAGGAATCAAGGAGCCAGGGGAATTTCACTCTTCCAATGATATATTCTTGTGGTGGTTACAGGTTCTTTTCTAATTCTCTGAAGTTTGTCTCAACTTAGTTGCTTTAAAATATGATTCTGATTATCAACATTAAGTTGAAACAACAATTAAAATGAATAAGTGAAAAAGAAGAAAACTACTGAATTGTTTACTGATGTTTTGACCCAGCCTCTGCAGAAGCAAGAAACAGACTCCTTGCAAAGAAAAACCTCTCTTTATTTATACCTCATGAATTGCTTGCATTCATCAACAAAGTACAGGTAAGAGTCGTACAAAGAGTTAACTGAATCCATAAGCATTATCAGTTTGTTATGATAATTTCTGTGAGGCTGTGAGCTGTGAGCTCCCAGCCAAAGGCTGAAAATTAAGTCAGAGAAATAAACAAACCTCTGTTCTGGCAAGGCAGTCTTTGTTGCACAAAACACAATGAGCAAAATCTCCAGGAACGTGAACAGTTTTCTGCCACAACCATCTGCCCCCTCTTCTCTTATTTATTTCCCAGCCAGGGAGGGGCCACTCTGCATCCATGTTTACCTTGCCCCCTGAGTTGAGTCCTTGTCCTGCATTGTTCACCTCTCCTATCTGCTCTGCACAC
Source organism: Myanophis thanlyinensis (assembly GCA_017656035.1). Lineage (NCBI taxonomy): Eukaryota > Metazoa > Chordata > Lepidosauria > Squamata > Homalopsidae > Myanophis > Myanophis thanlyinensis. Next base: position 7,655 of record JAEANM010008072.1, on the reverse strand, counting down.
ACGTGCACCTGAAACAGGCCCCAGCTGTTCTTCCTCATCACTCATCTCTGATTCTGGTGACTGGGAAATGCTGGATAACTCTGACTCTATCTCTGTGTCTGATGCTGGGCACCCACCAAAGCCTTCCCCAGGCTCCAGAACTGGTCCAAGATCTTCCCCAACCTCCTTCTCATCCAAGTCTGGCAGGCCACAACAACTGAATTATTTCAGAGATGGAGGTACATAATGTATTTCAAACCTCAAGTCTATTTAACAGTCAGATTTGCTTTTTTTCTTCTGATAAGTCTACCTTCTGGTCGTACCATTCTCTGTCTGCCAGTTTTGGATAAAGGGATGACAGATAGAATCTGCAAGACAACTTAATTATATTCTGATCTTTAATAAAAAAAATTGTCACAAACTTCATACTTCATTTTCAGTCCCACTGCTAGACCAGACCTGGAAATGAACTCCCCAGGTTAGCTAAAACTACTTTGATTGAACTTGGCTTTAATAACAGAATCTTGCAAATCTTCTTGGCTATAACTTATCCTAATTATATATTAGTAAAGTTTGGAGGCCTCTGTCTGAGAAACTTCTGAATGTTATAAGAATGTTATCAGCACTTTAAAAAATGTTTCAGCCATTTTTGCTCTGGCAACAAATCCTGCACATTTTCAGCAAGCTCATCATCCTTAATCTCTACATTTGGTTTGTTAATTAATCAGAATTAGTCTGCATTATATATATTTAATGATTTGCGCATCATTTTAAGAACACTCAACATTTTTATTGGTGGATTCCAGTTTACGTCGTGGTATTGCTAGACACAGAAAGTGGAGTGCTCCACTTCTGCCCTAGGCTTCCCCACTCATGGGCTCTCTAGGGAGCTAAAAGCTGCCTTGGAGGGGCAGCAAAGCTAAGGGGAGTTGCCTGGCGAGGTCGGGAAGAGTATGTGACTCTCCTAGTGACCCCGCCAGGGCATAATTTCCTCTATGCCATGGCAGGACGAAGAGGCAGTCAAAATGTCTGCCCAGAGCTGTGACAATTGATGAGACCATCAAAGCACAGAGTAGGAGTGGAGTTGTGAGCAGTATTTGGAGCTGGGTGAGAAGATTATTTGTTATGTTAATCTTACCCCAGAAACTATTTAAAATAAAGTGTCTCCAACTAGTTTGGAAGAGGCAGAGAACTAATGGAGGGGAAGAAGAAGGTGGGGAAGGAGTTCAAGCAGAATCGAGAGATTTAAAGGGGAAGGCACCAATTTATCAAACATAGTGAAATCTGGATTTACAAATTAAAAAAGCATTGTTTTGGACAAACATTTGGTGCTAGAATTATGGATTTTAAAATTCGTACCTTGGAAGCATTGGAAACATATTATTAAAAATTAAATACAACTTTTAAATATTGGAAACTGGATTTAACAGTGCCACCTGCTGTCATAAAGAAACACATTGCATCCAAAACTTAAGAAGAAACTTAAAAACTTTAAAAGAAAGTTTTACCCTTGAGGAATTTGATTCAAAGACTGAGCTATTTAAAATGGACTAAAAAGACTTTTTAGCCTTTTGAGATCTGATATAACAATTGAATATATAAAATATGACTATAATAAATTACAATGAGATGTTTCAAGAAGAAAGAAAGAATTGAGAGGAGATGGTGTCGTTAATTCGAGAGATAAGAGAATTGTGGAAAACATAAGGTAAAGAAGAGGAAAACAGATTGGAGGATACAAAGGAAAAACAGAAACTGCATCATGTAAAGAAATGATCATACAATAAATACAAGAAGAGGAGAAGACAAATAAAAAAGCAGATACAGAAATAAAAGCAGTGATCCAAACAGGAGCACAAAAGGACTTACAAGGCAGAAGATTAAAAGTAACAATTGATGAAAGAGAACAAGGAGTGAGAACAACTGGAGAATTAAAAAAGAAAGCTGAAAAATCAGGCAATGGTGTCTGGAAAAGAGAAAATAAACTTTATTAGGGAAAATAAACAATGGAGCAGAGTAGAGAAGAGAGACAAATTTTAAATAAACAACCAAGAGAGGGGTGGAGACCGAAACACAGATCAAAGAAAGCGAAGTAAAAGTCAAGCCAAAGAAAATATAATTGAAACATTAAGGAGGATGAGAGACAATGGTTTAAAAGGCAGCAGGAGCATAACTAGAAGTTTAAAAAGAAGAGAGATTAGATAGAAGGGGTGAAATAAATGCATAATTTAATTAAAATTGGAAGATATAGTTAAAAACTGAGTTATTAGAAAATAAATAATGATATGCATACTATTGTTTGAATCATAGAGCCTATAAAGCATTACATGTGTGATAAATGATATTAGAAATTGGTGATTGATACAAAAATGATATTTGGTAATATTGGAAATTAAATAAGACTATAATATGAATGTGAACCTATTATATTTTTATAATATAAAGGGTAATAATGTTACATAAGTAATAGAAATATGATTAGGTCAGCAATGGTGTTAAAGGTAATTAACATGATTTTGTTTCTATAAAAATAAATTACACCCAGCAACACATTGTTCATGTTAGAATTTGAATATTAAAAATTAGTAGCTAGATAATTGAAATGAGAAGCAAAGAGGGAATCATTTAAGTAAAATGCATTTAACTAAAATGTAACCATGGAAAATTTTCATTATTATTAATTGTATATGGACAATGTATTGTTAATATGAATATTAAATTTGAATTTTATGTATGCTAAAGAAAAATGTATAAATAAAAAAAAATGCATAATTTTTTTTTATTGGTAATTTGTATTGTTTGCCTGTTTTACTTGACTGTTGTTTACTGATTATATTCTGAACAAAGTCCAGTCCTGCTCTTAATTCACAACATAATCTTTAGAGAAAGGTATCTATGTCATCTTCTCAAAGGTATCTTCTCAGTCTCAGGAATTTGGTTAACAGCAAGATATACGACCATTAAAGAAGATAATTAAATTAATACAACAAATAAAGACAGATTTTCAAAAATGGAGAAATCTACAATTGTTGTTGGTTAGAAGGATAGCCATAACAAAAATGAATATCTTGTTGAAATTACCATTTTTATTTCAAGCAATTCTGATAAAACTAGAAAAAATGTTTTTTGAGGATTTAAACAAATAGATTTTAAAATTTATTTGGCAAGGCAAAAAAGCAAGAATTAAATTGTAAATGCTATAATTCAAAATAAGGGGATAGTTGGGTTACCAGATTAGGAGTTGTATTATCAGACTTTAGTGCTTACATGGGTGAAAGAATGGATAAATCTGAAGAACAAAAGAGTATTGACTTTAGAAGAACATCACCTACAATTGGGGTGGCATGCATTCATTTGGTATGGAAAAAAAACAAAATACATACATATTTCCAAAGGCATTATATCATGAATGTTCTGCTTTAAGTATGGGAAAGAATCAAACAGAAACATTACATGAAAATATGGCTATCCATGATGGAAGTGCTAATACATCCCAATCAGTGGTGGGATGCAACCAGTTTAACTACTAATTTGGTGAGTGTGTGCTTCACGGCTTCAAAACTGCAGCAATTAAGCTTACCAAAGGCAGCCCCGGTGAGTAGGAAGGTTGCAGAGGCACAGAAAACAGTTGTGCCACACAATTCAGGTGAGCAAGAAAGAAAAAAAAAGAAGGGATATACGACAGGATAGGACAGAGGCGGGTGGGCAGGCCAACTGAATGTTGCCACTACCGGTTTGATAGAACCAGTGTGACCACGCAGCATCCCATCACTGATCCAAATGCTCTTGAACTAGAAAAAATTATAAGATATAAAGATATCCTAAATGAACAAGGGGAATTAAAATCAAAACAGGAACTAAAAAAAATCAAGAAATTGATTTGTCCTGGTGGCCACATATCCAAATACAATCGAGACACAAGAAAGATGTGGAAATACATGGTTTCTACAAAGAACCCCTAGAATTAGATCAGATATTTTTAGGGACAGATGATAAATTAATAAGGAAAATATATAGCTACAGTATTTATTAAACTTTAAAATGGAAGAAGAACAAATAAAGGAAACCATGATAGTATAGTCCAAAAATATACTATAGAATTAAACAATTGGCAAAAACTTTGGGAAAGAAACCACAAACTGACAATGTCAACAGCATATAAAGAGAACCTTTACAAAATGTTCTAAAGATGGCATTTGCCACCAGCAAGAATGACAAAGATGTTCCAAAACATATTACCAAAATGCTGTAAATGCAAACAGATACCAGGTTCTTATTACCATATGTGGTGGACTTGTCCAATGGCAAAAAAATATTGGTTAAAATTTTTTACATAAAAATGTGAATAGAAGAAATGACAAAACAACAAATATAATTAAAAACAGAGTTGTTCTTGTTGGGTTTACTACCAGGAATATATAATAAAAAAATTACATATTTAATTTTACATGTGAATAACAGCAGCGAGAATTAGGTATACAAAAAATTGGAAAAACGAAAATATACTTATAGAAGAAAATGTAATAAAGAAAATACTAGACTGTGCCGAAATGGACAGATTAATGGTGAAAATTAAGGCTAAGAAAGAAACAGAGTACTATTTAACTTGGAACTTATTTTAGAAATGGTTATGAAATACAAGTAGAAGCTAGTATTTTATAATTAAGGATGATAAATAAAATTGAAGTAAATTATGTACAAGCAATATTATTATTTGATTATATTTGACTATAGATAAAATTATATAGAATATTTATATTTAATAAGGAGAAATGAAGATTATAGTGTATATAATACAAGAGTAATGGTTATAATTATGGTGTGTATACTATTATTTGTATTTAAAAGGGACTATATACAGACAGTACACTGCCATTGCAGAAATGAAAATGTTATGCATAACAAAGGAAAATGCACAATAAAAATAATAATTTAAAAAAGAAGATATGGACTGCCATTTGTCAGAAATGGTTTATGGTCTCCTGCTTGGATGGAGGGATTGGAATAGATGTTTACAAGGTCCCTTCCAACTTTGTTAAATTTGAAATAATTCCAGAAGAATCATGTATTTTGCATAGTTTCCATGATGGCATCATAATGTGTCTTCTATTCGACTCTCCTGACTATAAGAACTTAATTCTTTCTTCTTCTTCTTCTTCTTTGTTTGTTTTTTTTTTTCTGTCACAGAGGAAGTCATCCTATTCTCCAAAGCACCTGAGGGTTGGACAAGAACTAACAGATGGAAGATGATCAAAGAGATGCAACTTAAAATTAAGGAGCACAATTATTAATTGAAATTGCTTACCTCAGAAAGTTGTGGGCCCTTCAACACTGAACACTTTCAAGAATAGATTGCCATTTGTTTGAAATGGTATAGCGTCTCTTGCTTAAGCAGAGTGTTAGACTAGAAGATCTTCAAGCTCCCTTCCAACACTTTTATTCATTCTGTTATTCTCTTCCTGGTCTTCAACATTTCAGCTGTGGAGCAACAATTTCAAATGTCTTCTCTGAAATGTGTTAGTGCATATTTGGTGCATTGTACTACAAGCCAAGTATGCTCTCTTACATGAGATCCACCTGTGGTTCATTAGCTCTGCTGTTCATTAGCCTTCCATTTTCTTTGGATTAACAGCTCTGCCTGACCTCCCTTTTCAGTGGAGATATTTACATGCTTACTTAATTGCTTCACCGGGACACTGGAAAGCATTCACCCTGACAGGAGTGCTTAATGCTGATTAAAAATAAATTTTCAAAACAGGATAAACCTAAGACTACAACTTGTGCTCTGTCATAGTGCATTATTAGTAGCATTCAATTACTTGGCCGGGTGTGCAGACACACTGCAATACAGTGCACAATGAAAACAGTAAAAGAGATGTATTGTAAATGGAGTTTTTATCTGCCAGATAAACTTGTGGGTTAGATATATATGGAGTAGGGATGAATATACTTATAGAAGTGGGTGTCTGTTACAGATAGCTTTCTCTGTTCCTCACACACAGAGATTTTGGAAGGTACCTTTATCTTGAACCTTTTTAGGAGCAAGGTCCTCATAAAGAAAGCCTCCAAACAATGTGGCTATTTAAAGCTAGCATTGGATGCTGAAAGTTATTGAAATACAAAAAATAATAATTTAAAACTCTATAATGGGACAAGCTGTTGAAAATTGCCAATTATTCTTCAATTCTTTACATATTCTTTATCATAGTAAGAATGTGCTGCAATAAAATAGGGAAAAAAATCTAGTAATAAAATAAACATGGAAGAAGATCACCATGCTAAACACTGTTATATTTTAAATCTACAAGAATAATGTAATTGTATTTCAAAAGTTATATAGTACTCTTGTTAAAAGTTTTTTATTATTCTAATTATTTAAGATGAGTAGATACAGGCTACTTATTTCATTAATACCTTTCTCTTTCTAGGTATTCTCATGAAAACTTTAAAATTGTTCTTATTAGTGTGATGTTACTACAACTAATTTTTCTTTTTCTGTCTAAAGCCTGAATATTAATTTTATAATATCCTATGCTCATGTTCTTGATTAGTAATCTGGGAAGACAGTCGAATGAAAAAATTTCCTTCATAACTTAAGCAAATTTAGTACAGTTAAGCTGAACTGAGTAGTGATTTGTGTGTATGTTTCTCGCTATAATTGCCGTGGAAGAAGTCCAAGGTTGAAGTCTGGTATCTTGAACTGGAATTGAGTAAAATCCTGAATTTGGAAACTCATTCTCTAGTAAGGGTTGACAATACTGGATCTGAAGCACTCACTGATCAGCTGTATTTTAATTTCTGAGTAGTTATGTGCACTATTGATAAAAGTTGTATTTATATTTCCCTGCAATGTGCAGAAGCTTATTTACTTATTAACCCAATTTTAGTGTTTTCAGTATATTGAATGACAAAGCAGCCAACCACATTTTAGCCTAGCATTTTGTGGAAAGCCAGCTTATAGTTCAGTATGTCAAGGGTGTAGATAATGGTTTAATTTCAATGGTTTAATAAAAAATTACTGATGGTATACTTTAGTGTAATGGAAAAAGGAGAATAAGAAAGTTGGAAGGTTTCCCCAATTGCCTGTTATGACATAGAGTTTTCAGACGTACAATTATTTATTGTCAGTTTTTCTGAAGACAAAGAATATTCCTCAAATCTCGTGCAAATATCCAAATATACTTTATTGTCATTGTAAGTATATATGCAGTATAGACATACCACAAAATTCACATAATACCCAGAGACCAGACCCATCCACACCCATCCACATAACAATCCCCATCCATACATCCACCCACCGAAAATCCCCGCCCCTAAAAACACACAAGCATCCACACAACAGACCAAGTAGTACTGCCAGCAGGTCACTGATGGTGGTCCTTAAATTATTAAATTATTTATTAAATTAATTATTTAATAAAATTATTGAACCTTATGGTTAATTTGCATCTTTTGTGTGACCTGTATTTTAAGTCTGATTTGTCCCTGGAGTTTATTGGATGAAGAAGACAAAAAGAGAAAAGAGGATATTAGAAAGAGAAACAACTTCAATGGATCAGTTTTTGGCTCTGGAATGATTCTTTTTTTTATTATTATTTTATTTATTAAATTTTAAACAACATATACATATACAATATACAATATTTCACCCTGTGCTATACATAAGAAAGGAA
>JAEANM010008071.1:0-17255 GCA_017656035.1 Myanophis thanlyinensis | reverse complement strand
ACACACAGCCATTAATGTCTAAACTGCTGGCAACAAAAATGAGTACACCCCTAAGTGATAATGTCCAAATGGGGCCCTAGTAGCTGTTTTCCCTCCCAGGTATTATGTAATTCATTAGTGATACAAGGTGTCAGGTATGAAGGGGGAGCAGGTGTGTTAAATTTGGTGTTATTGCTCTCTCTCATACTGTCACTGGAAGTTCAACATGGCACATCATAGCAATTATCTGTCATTATTTCTCTTGTTTCTCTTGTCATTAATGTCTTCACTGAACTGAATTAATCCTCTTCTTCCATTTGCAGTATCTACCAGCAGAAACAATGGTTGACATATTAGAATTAGATCACTGCATCTCTTTGCTAAGATCCATTACCTAATTTTAAGGAAACATACCTTCTAAAATCTGCAATCAGCTTGACATCTGCTATCACAAGTTTGTGTTTTATGATCATGTGTTTCAGAATTTGATTTTGTTCTGCTATTGGATAATATTCTTCACAGAATAGACAAGGCACAGATGGAAATTCTTCAGCAGAAATGCCACCTGGACTTTCTGGCAGGGAAAGTGGTTCCAAAATATAATCTTGGTGGTCTGAAGGGAATAATGTCAGGATCAGCATTAATACATTCACAGAAGCATACATTTTTTGCACTTACATTCTATCTGCATTTTTCCTGAAGTATAATCAATAATATAATTCATATATGCATATATGCACAAACTCATACATGCAGGAATCTATTTTAAACAACCAAACAGTGGTTTTCATTCTAATACCCAAGGACTGGTATAATGAATGGGAAAACAGAATAAGAATAGCTTTGTCACCATGAAATGTATTCCTTAAATATCTTGCCATTCTGCTCCAAAATTCAATCCCTAACTCACCTTGCTTGCCTAGTCTAAACTATAAACAACATGGACACAACTTGTTGCTTCCTGTTGTCATAGCCCAGAGAAGAAAAATCGAACACTAATACTTCCATTGCAAAACACAAGACAAATTACATCATTTTCAAAATAGCATAGAATATTTGAGGCAATTCCATTTAAAATGGCTGTGGTTTGTCCCACATTCAAACCAAGCCAGCAAGTTTTGTTCATATTGAAACAAAACTCATGAAATACTGCTTTGAGTAAAAATCATTTGATGTGGCTCAAACCATTATTTTGCAAATCCTTACTATCTAACAAGAAAAACACATTTTCTACCAAAATATTAAATTCTTATTACCAAGCCACAATACCACTTCTGGAAGCTACTACTCAGGAACTGGATACTCTACTCTCTAATATAACAGATATCAGTCTAAATCAAAGGAAAATAAGGCCCTTTGGGCTCTTGCCTTAGTCAACTAATCCTCAGCCTAACTTGAGAAATTATCTATGAAGGATCAGTTCAGCCCTCTGGAAAAAACTATATCACCTTCTTCCAAATATATACTTAGAAGAAAGAGTCAACAAATTGAGGAGATGGGGTTGTCTGAAAATATGTGTTGGAAAGCAAGGATGTCTAATTCACTTTTAGCACAAACCTAACTACTACCTATTTCAGATCAACCTTCCTGTAATTTCCATCAGTTTGCCCAAAGGAACATGTTCTTTATATAATTTTTCTCCTAAACCTAAGGAACTACTTACTAACTACTTACTAACAGGCAAGCAGCAAGTATACAGATAGTCCTTGACTTATGACCACAAACAGACCAAAATTTTGTTGTACTTGTTTTCACGGTCTTTTTTACCACTATAATTAAGCAAATCCACCTCCCTCTATTGATTTTGCTTGTTGAAAGCCCCCCGGAAAAGTCGCAAATGGAGATCACATGTCTCCAAGATGCTTCAAGTTAGAAATGCATGCTGATTGCCAAGGGCCCGAATTCTGATCATGTGACTACTGGAACAAATATGAGGAATGTTCATAAGTCACTTTTTTTTTTTCTTATAACAAACTTTATTGAATATAAAAAGTATTAAAAACAATAATAAATCACATACAATATTTTAACCTATTAACTATTTAACTATCTGATGGTACATATATAATCTGTAATTCAACAAATTATCAATTCTAAATAATTAATTCTATAAGCTTTTCTTATGTTCAACTCTATAGCTCCCCTATTTATTTGAATCTTTAGTTCTGTTATATATCCATGAATACAGTTTTTCCCAGACTATATAATATTCTGAAATTTCTTTCTCTTGTAGTTCCAGGGTTAGCCTATCCATCTCCACACACTCCAAAATTTTATGAATTATCGTGCTTTCTGCTGGAACACAGACCCCTTTCCAATATTGAGCCAATGCTATTCTTGCTGCTGTTATAATGTGTAGTATTAAATATCTTCTTTTTTACATTTTTCTTTAATAATACCCAGGAGAAATGCTTCTGGTTTAAACTCCAAATTAATGTTTGCAATGTCTTTGATCCACTTTTTTATTCCAATCCAATATTTCTTAATTTTGGGGCACGTCCACCATAGATGAAAGGTCCCTTGACATTTATACATTTTGAACAAGTAGGATTTAATTTAGGGTACATTTTAGCTAATTTTGAGGGGGATAGGTACCGTCTATAGCACATCTTATATTGACTTTCCTTAAATGTTACCACTTTCATCTTTCTATATTTTTTTGTCCATATTGTTTCCCAATCCTCCATATCTATATTGTGGCCCATGTTTCTGACCCAAGCTATCATTGGTCCTTTAACTATTTCCTCAGCTAAGTTGTGCTGTACAAGATAGTTATATATTTTGGAAATTGCCTTTTCTTCAGAACCTGTTAATAGTTTATCTAATTGTTTTGGGGTTGGTTCAATACCAATTTCATCACGGTCTTTCATATATCTGGATTTTATTTGGAGATAGGGCCACCAGTCTATGTTTAATCCTTGGTTTTGTAATTCTTGAGTTGTTTGAAAAAGAATATCTAATGAACTTGATCAGGAACCTTTGTGTATCTCTGTGTTCATCTTCATGCTGCTTAGGCAACCGATGTTTGCTCTTGAAACATCTCCGAGTGCCTTGTGCGCATATAAATAGGTTCAGGGTAAGATGCTCTGAGTTTCATTTAATATTGAACATGTGTCACAGTCTTCCTGGCTCCGCTTGGCTAAGTAAAGAAGGATTTGGCTATTTGGGTATTTTCCTACCGAGTTGAACTGGATGGCTCTGGTTGGGGATCCAGCAACTCAAGTCATTTACAAGCACAAGTTAGAAATAAAATTTTATAGTGAAGCACAATTAAGTTGACAGCTTGTTTAGAACAGCCTCTGGTAGTTTATGGACTGTCCCAATGGCATATCTGGGAGAGAGCTGCAAATTGCTTGATTTAACTTTTAAGAAGTGAAGGAAAAGGATAAACTTTACAAGTGAACTAAGACTTGATATCTCCTGTCCTTCTGCGCTGGTAGGATTATAAGCGGACGTTGTCACATTTACACATACAACCAAGCAGGCTTACTATGGCTGATTTTACCTTGGATCAGGTGGGATAATTGTCAACTCTTTGAATAATTAAGTGGAGGACAATCTTTCTTCTGTCTTACGAAGACAGAGACAACAAAGTAGGTAGGGGTGATGTAAAGAATGGGAGAGACCAAAACCAAAAGTGGGTGAAGACAAGCCATTTTTTTGACTGCTTTGTTTTTTTAACACCTGTTAAGGATAGTCCCCTGTTAGGGGAATGAATGCGAAGCGAAGCATTGAGAGAGTGGTGTGGTAAAATACACAAACCAGAATACAGAGACACTGAGTAGAAAAATAGGTTTTTACTTCTGTGGAAAATAGAGGTTTTGCAAAGTCCATCAATCAATCCAAATTCATACACATTAAAGTCAGTCAGTCAGCAAACAGTTCAGTTCACGGATAATCCAATAATCAAAGTCCAGTAACAAATATACAGTTCGGTACACAGAGCTTGCAAACAGTAGCAAAACTCACAGAAAATCCTCGTTGATTAATACACAGCTCTTCTAACTCCTCAGCAACAAAATAACAGTAACCAGCATCTACCAGTGATTCTGGCTCCATCTTATGGCCGTTTGAGGAAGCAGCAGCCAATCACACTTTCAGCATCACTTAGTTACAGTACTTAAAGTAACAATCTTGGTTTATATATTGTCAACCCAAATGTTAGATTTACATTCCTAACAACACCCTTCTTTTGTTCTCAAGTGGTAGAGTCTTTTACTAGAGTCCAAAACTGATCTCCTGCACACAGCACTTAAAATTGAGCTGAAGGCCACATCTAAGCAACCCCTAGTACTACTGACCAAGTGATAGTCCAAATATTTTTTTCCCCAAAGACTATCATGCCTAAAGAAGAACCCGAGCAGTCGTTTTTGATGACTTCTCACTTTCTGCTCTCAAAGCTTGGTTGTTTTCTTGCAGGCATTTTATTATCCAACTAGGTAATATCATCAGCAATGAGGGTTGCCTAGCTGAATCATGAAATGCCTCTGAGACTCCACAATTCAATCTTAAAACTACAAATATTCTCTCCTATTGGTTCTTCTTACCTTCTCTTTATCCGTGTTAGGCTGTGATCATGTTGATTGTGTGCATTCACACAACACACTGAGCCAGAAGTCTTGCTTTGCAAATCGCAATGTCTAAATTCATGTCACACCCTAAACCAGAATCCAACAAACCTAAGATGCTTTAGCGTCTTATTCAGAGAGACCTAACTACCCAAAATGAATTCTAATCTTTTTACACAGCGAAGACTTTACCTTTTTAACAAAATTGCAATAGGATTACATTGATATAATGTCACCGAAGGACACTGATCTTAAGAAGCCCAGTAGCATCTTTTTAAATTAACGTATTTTATTAAAAGGCATAAGGCTACATACGCTACAGCTGAAATCTTATGCCTTTTAATGAAATGTGATGGAAAAGGTATTCCAAGATTTCCGATTTGATCAACCATTGACTAATACTTCTACATGACTACAATGAAGACCATAGAGCCGTGATGGCGAACCTATGGCACGGGTGCCACAGGTGGCACGCAGAGCCATCTTGCTGGGCACACAAGCTGTCGGCCAACTTTCCTCCAGCCGAGCATGCACATGCGATAGCACATGCATGCATGCGCGATTGCAGAGACCCAACCGGTCTTTGGGCCTCCGCTGTGGATGTGTGCGATTGCAGCAGGAAATCCAGCTGGTCTTTGGAGCTCTCCTGCGCATGCACATGCGATTGCTCATGTGCGTGAGTGCCTGTGCACAGTGGGCATGCATTGCATGTGCAAAAGCTGCATGCATGCGCACATGGTGCGGATGCACATGCAGTGCATGTGGAGGAGCCGCACACAAAGCCAATATTTTTCGGCACTCGGTAAGTAAAAGGTTCGCCACCACTGCCATAGAGTCACAGGGCTAGAAGGGATCTTGGAGGTCTTGGAACTCCTGGCTCAAGGCAGAATATCAACTTACACCTTCCCAGTCACGTGGTTATGCAGTCAATTGTTGGAAGAAATATCCATCTGGGTTCAGTTCCAAGTGGGGACAAAGATACTGGGAACATGGAGGCTATTTGGAAAGGTGGTTTATTGATGGACAGGTCCACATGGTTTGAGGTCCCGGGCAAAATGAGCACACGGCGTGGAGCGAGCAAGAGATTTACAACCTCTCTTGGGCTTTGAATCTGAGCTTGTGTTCTGATTGGTTGTCAGTCTCCCATGGAGGCTATGCAGGGGTAACTTTGTAGGCTTAGCTGAACCTTGCTGGGTGATGTGATCTTCCAAGGAGCCAGGTGGTGAGTTCTACTAGATGGGTGGAGGGCTAATCCCATCACCCTGGAGCTGAAGGGGAGGCGGGACCAGGGATCTGCTTTGTCTTTAAAAACATGTTTCTCCTTTTCTCATCCAGGGAAGTATAATATTCTGCCTTTTTAATATTTCCTAGAATATTCATTCTCCTAGGAGAGGGGTGGGTGTTAACTTCCTACACTATGTTTGAAAACATCCAGCGATGGAGCACCTACAAGTCCGGAAGGCAAACTGTTCCGTTAATTGTTCTCACTATCAGAATATTTCTCCTTACTTCCAGCTTGGATCTCTCTTTAACAAGCGTCCACATATTGCTTCTTGTCCTTCCTTCTGGTGCCCTGGAGAATAAGTCAATCCCCTCTTCTCTGCGATAACCCCTCAAGTACTGAAAGGCAGCTGTATCCCTCTGAATATGCTTCTCTTCGCTAGGCTAACGTATCTAGCTCCCTCAACCATTCATCTTACGGTTTAGCCTCCAGAATGTTTATCGTCTTCATTGCTCTTCTCTGCTCTCAGCTTTCTAGCGTAGGAAGAAATATCCCTCTGGTTCAGTTCCAAGACGGGAGAAAGGCACTGGAGACAAGACGGAGGTTCGAGGCTGATTGGAAAGATGGTTTAAGGATGAAGCAGAACCACAAAGCACATGGTTCTGGTGTAGCTGACCACATGGAGTTGAGAGTGGGTGGCTTTCAAACCTTCTCTGGGCTTTTCTATTTGAGCTTCCTGTTCCTGTGCAAGAACATATATTCTATTGGCTGTTGTAGGAGGTCATAGCTGGCTCTGTAGGTTGTCTGAATTACCAGGTTTGGTTGAAGATTGGACTGCTGATGCAATGAAGGAGCATTGGGCAATTCCTATGGTGGCTACTTTGTTCAGACCTCTCTGCAGGCAATTTTTGCCTATGAATAGAGCTACCTCGATACTTGGCTTCTTTCAATAAGCTCTTTTATCTCTTAAGTGCTGACATCTGCTGAGGGCTATTAAGAAAAGTGGAGGCTGCTTTTAAAAAAAAGTGTTTCTCCATTTCTCATCCAGGAAAATACAATATTCTTGCCTTTTTAAAAAAATATTTCTCAAAATATTTCATCTTCTAGGAGAGGGCTGGGTGCTAACTTTCTACACTAGGCTCTCAGTCTCTTTTTTGTATCGTGGTGACCAGAACTGGACATAACTGTGGCCTCACTGGTACAGTGTAAAACCTTGGGGAAGCTTTTTTCGACTCTTCCTTCCATCGGGAGGTTGGGAAAAAGAAGAAAAATCAGAGCAGGACACCTGCCAGAAGGATGTCTACCCACCGAAAACTGTTCGGCTCTTATTTGGCTGTTTGCTGTTCCATTTCAACCAGCTGGCTTCGTGGAACATCTGTCAGGTTATAACCAAGGGGCTGGCGGTTGCATGCAACTCGAAGGCCGCAGCCTTCCCATCCTTGCTGTCTGACTCACAGGGAGACAAGAACAAATTATTAGAAATTCAGACTTTATCGTACCCTAGAAACAGTCGTCAGACTTGAATGCATTGAGTTATGGAGTGCGTAGGAGTGGCAGTGCAGAATTGTTTTTTTTTTTTTTACTTAAGTCAATTCTCCATTCCTGTTTCCCTGCAGAAGGGGAGACCTCCCTTGTCCCTGTAACCTTCACCATGCCCGGGGGATGTGACCGATGTACATTTATATCCTCTGCATTCATGCTCTTTCTTTCAGGTCATCCACCCAGCTAGCAAGACTTTTCCAGCCATTAACTGAACACTGGCCTTTGGCCAACCACAGGAATGCACAACAGGAATGAAAAACTGGACAGGTCAAAGCGCTCTTGCAGTAGATACCTTCGCAACAGACCCTCACGTGGCTAGTCACCTCTTTTCCTTAATGCGGAAGACAGCAACAATCACCCCTGTGCTCATCTAAGCAGATGTGCGTAGCTTTTAAAAGGCTGAATCACTGCACATTCATTAATGGGGTCATTAAGAACATTTCTTCTGACTTTTGCACTTTTTTCTCCCCCCCCCCCCCCCAAGCAGTTTGAATTCAGTCGATGAAAGAGCTGTGGTGGAAATTTCATCCATAAACCTCACCAACGAGCGGAGAGGTTCCAAATAATTATTTTATGAAATTTCAAAGCTACCAAGTTACACTGAGTCGCTGGTCTCGTACACCAATGAGCTACGAGCTGCCAGGTTGCACAGATCTTATACACACGATTGATCAAAGGTGGTTTAAGCAAATGCGTTCATCAGCAGAAACTCCGAATTAAAGATTACTTTTCAAAGTTAGATTTTGTTTTAGCCCCCCATTGTTATTTTTATGTATCACTCAAGCTGAACATCCCTAATAGCAACAGCAATAGCACTTCGACTTATATATATCACTTCACAATGCTTTACAGTCTCTCTAAGCAGTTTATAGAGTCAGTCTCTTGCCCCTAACAATCTGGGTCCTCGTTTTACCAACCTCGGAAGGATGGAAGTCTGAGTTAACCTTGAGCCGGTTGGGATTGAACTGCTGGCAGTGGGCAGAGTCAGTCTGCACTACTGCATTCTGATAACTGAGAAGGAAGGAAGGAAGGAAGGAAGGAAGGGCAACAGCAACAGCAACAGCCCTTAGACATATACCACTTTCCAGTGCTTTCCAGCCCTCTCTAGTGGTTTACAGAGTCAGCCTCTTGCCCCTAACAATCTGGGTCCTTGTTTTACCAACCTCAGAAGGATGGAAGGCTGAGTTAACCTTGAGCCGGTTGGAATCAAACTGCTGGCAGTGGGCAGAGTCAGCCTGCAATACTGCATTCTAACCACTGCGCCACCCTGGCTCTTATAATATTCCTTCCTCCATCTATTTTCCCCATCACAACAACCCTGTGAGGTGGGTTGGGCTGAGAGAACGAGCCATCTGGTTTTCATGCCTAAACTGGGATTAGAACTCACAGCAGCCTGGTTTCTGGACTGGTGTCTTCACCACGAGACCAAACTGACTGTATAATCCAGGGGTGTCAAACTCAAGGCCCGTGGGCCGGATCAGGCCCATAGGGTGCTTAAATCTGGCCTGGGAATATCAAAGGATGTGCCCAGAGTGCCTCTGCCGGCAAAAAGTGATCACATGATCTGCTACGTACAAAGATTGTAACTGAAAAATGTGATAGTGTTATCATGGGCACATGCATCTTGCCAGTAAGGAGGGAGGGAAATAGAGAAAAATACATGGTGTGAGTAGGGAGAGAAATCTACATGGCTTTATTGAATTTTGGGTTGCATCTTAAAGGTGCTTAACATAAGGAGCATTGAGATTTATTCCGTGAAGAATTGGAAAGAGGAATCTGAATGGAACCCAATTAGAAAGTGAACAACTTCTTGTCCAATCATCTCTATTGGATATACATCTTTAAAAGAAAAGCAAAGGAATTGCACTAAGTCTTTTGGCCACATAGCATTTTTATACCCTAAAGAATGTCTTGCTGTTTTCCCTAGGTAATAGCTGCAGATTAGAGACTTCTGCTACATTGAGCAATTGCACAATTAGCTAGGAGTGTCGAAGTGTATTATAAATACCCAACAGATTTGGGAGCCCTGTTTCAGGTGGAGAAGTTAATTGTGGGATGAAAGACTCTGGGCTACTTTCAAGCCATTTAATGCTGCGCCAAATAATCTTCTTTCTATACTGCTCTATAACCCCATTGTTTATTTTGGAAAATTAAGGGAAGTTTGTGCCGGTCCTTTTGTATTGGCCAATTTTTTTTCTGCCAGCCTCATGATTTAACTGATTGCGTTGACTTTAATCACTTTATCCTACACTTCCTTTAGGGACCTCCCAGTAGGGCATACAGTATACTGAAATATTTAAATTTACCAATAGAAGGGAATATTTTTAGCTCCGGGTTGAAATATGTAGGCTCCTTGGCGCTTTCTGTACTTGGTTGTTTTTCTTGAGCTACTAGAGCACTGATGATGTTATCTAGTTTGGCACTGAAATGTCTGCAAGTTCAGAGAGCACCAAGGACCTCGCTTGTTTAAATTTGTGTAGTACTTAGTTTTCAGTGTTGTTGCTTTTTAAGGCTTTATTCCTTGGTGTAACTATGTAAGCCTTGCTTTGTAAGCGTTTTCTCCTAGCAGATCACCTATGAACTTTTAACATCAGTACCAATCACCATCAAAATTTTAACTTATGCAGGAGAAACAGCAAATATTAGGAATGAATGGAGGCTTTAACCTGTGCCTTCCAGACGGGTGAACTATAATCTTTCTGTTTTTATATTGTACAATGCACACACCATATCTAGGAAGACTGCTGAGGATGGAACAGACCAGTGCTGGAATTCAATTTTTTTTACTACCGGTTCTGTGGGTGTGGCTTGGTGGGCGTGGCTGGGGGGGGTCATGTGACTGGGTGGGCAGTTTCTGTAAGCAGGGCAATAAAGATTAGGCTAGAAACAACACCAGAATGTCTCTTTCCTGCCTTCCTTACAGGATTAACCTTGTAAAATGGGAAAAAATAAAAGGAGATTTCTTCTAACAACCGGTTCTCCGAACTGCTTAGAAAATTTACTACCGGTTCTCGCGAGCTGGCTAGAACCAGCTGAATTTCACCTCTGAAATAGACAGTTTCATTATAACCATCATGATTTTTTCTTCCATGTAAATTTCATTTTGGGGAGAACACCCCCCTCCCCTGCAGTCTGTATGGCAAGAGTTGGTTCTTTCCAGTGACTATCTGTGCCTACCAAAATCTTCATTTTGACTGAAGATGCTACTTGGATGAGTAACAAAACATCTCAGTTTTGAACAAACTTTGAATCAGTTGCCATTTCACCTTTTAAGATCATCTCTTCCCACTTTCAAAACATGTATGTTTCTAAACCAAGTGAAGAGAAGACATGAAGTTCTCCAATACTGGAAGGACTGTCACAGGGGAGGAAGGAGTCAATTTATTCTCCATAGCATCTGAGGGCAGGACAAAAAAACAATGGGTGGAAGATGATCGGACAGAGATCCAACCTGGAATCAAGGAGGAATTTCCTGACAGTGGGAACAATTAACCAGTGGAACAGCTTGCCTCCAGAAGTTGTGGGTACTCCATCCCTGGAGGGTTTCCAAGAAAAGATCAGGAAATCATTTGTACAGGCTGGTATGAGGACTCCTGCCTTGGGCATAGATAGGATTCTATGAAAACCTGGTGCATTAGACCAAAGTTTCTCAACCTTGGCAATTTTAAGATGTGCCGATTTCAACGCCCAGAATTCCCCAGCCAGCAAGAAACGCTGGTGTAGAGGAATATAATTTGTGTATCTGTTCATTTTGTTTAGTCTCTCTCTTTTTTCCATTCTGGTGGCCTTTTGCACTTTCTTTTATGTCTGCCTTAAAAATATATGTGCCTTTTTTGTGTGTGTGTGCTTGCTTTTCCAAATGTACACTTTTCTATTTACAGTTTTACCGACGTGTACCCAAGTTGGTGGTTTTGGCAGGCAAATTAGCACCCCTGATGCAACAGTGTTTCTACAGTGCTTTCAAAAAAATGTATCATTTTTGATCCCTGGGATCATTTTATATTTTAATTGGCGAGATACACTGCAAAATGTGGAAAATGATGACTTCTAGAGACGAGATCTACATCTCAGGTTGAACATGCAAAAATAGATAAAGTCACATTAAAATGCAAAGTAAGCTAAACAAATTTCTTTCTTGGCTGGGAAAAAAATGTAGCTTGGACGATGAAAGATATGGCACCTGGTCTTCTTTTAAGAGTTCATAACTGTAAGGTTGGAGAGCACCTATCGTGGTCTCCAGTACAGCTACAACCAGATTGATCTTGAGAAGTTCTTATCCCTGGTTTATTCAGCCATTCCTCTTCCATGCAAATTCATTTTTCCCCCTTCCTTTAGATCAGTGTATCTCAACCTTGGCATCTTGAAGATGGATGGACGTCAACTCCCAGAATTCCCAAGTGCTGGCTCGGGAATTCTGGAAGTTGAAGTCCACCCATCTTTGAGTTCCCAAGGTTGAGAAACACTGTTTGAAAAAATAAAATACTCCTGGAGAATATGTTTCTGGAATTCCATTTCACAGTAGTTTGGTTGTTGTTGTTGTTGTACATAGAATCATAGATCTGAGAGGGACCTTCGGGTGGGTCTTCTGGTTGAACCACCTGCCCAAGGCAGGAGTCCTTATCCCATCCCACTGTCAAGACATTTCTCCTATGTTGCTTCTCTCCTTGATTAGTTTCCGTCTGTCGCTTCTTGTCCTGCCTTCTGGTGCTTTGGAAAATAAGTTCTTTGTGGCAGCCCCTCAAATATGGGAATCCTTCTATCATGTCATGCCTGGTTCTTCTTTTCATTAGATTAGACCTACCCAATTCCTGCAAACATTCTTCATATATTTCTCTCTCCTCCACACCCCCCAAAAGTTAAACCCCAGCCTTGGCACTCCTCGGGCCAACTGAAGTCTGAATGCTCTACCCTCACATTTCCAATTGCCACTGTTTTGCCTAGGACAGTGGTGGCGAACCTTTTACTTACCAAGTGCCGAAAAGTACATGCTTTGTGTGTGCCATCCGCACTTGTGTGCGGCTCCTCCACATGCACTGCACGTGCAACCGCATCATCTGTGCATGCATGCAGCTTTTGCACACGTAATGCAAGCATGCTGGCGCAGACACTCACGCACACATGAGAAATCGTGTGTGTATGCTCAGAAGAACGCCAAAGAGCAGCTGGATTTCCTGCTGCAACCACGCGCATCCACAGCGGATGCCCGAAGACCAGCTGGGTCTCTGCAATCACATGTGCAATCACATGTGCATGCTCAGCTGGAGGTCAGTTGGCTGACAGCTTGTGTGCCCAGCAAGATGGCTCCGCGTGCCACCTGTGGCACCCGTGCCGTAGGTTCACCATCACGGGCCTAGGAGATAATACAGACTGGGTCGTGTCAGGATGGCCATCAGCATGGTAGGGAGAAAGTTACCATGATGCAAAAGGCAAGGAAGGCCTCCCTAAGGGGATAGAGACAGCACCACTGCCAAATGCGCTCAACATAAATAACAAGCCAGATACGTTTTCAGTGATTTGTGCTCCACTCCATTGCAAGCTTCTCTGGAAATAAATAGGGGGGAAAATTGCACGGGAGCCGCTTCTGAGTAGCAACTGGGAGGGTCCTGGCAGTCTTTGATTTGACAGCTCCTTCATTTAGCCACATTTTCAATTTACCCAATTTAAAAACCAGCATTTTAGCTCCGTCAGTTATCCTCGTTCCTTCTCCTTCGTTGTTCCAAACGCAAAGAGGCAACGATTTGGGTTCTTAGTGGGCCGTTGCATAAAAATGTTTCCAGCACTTTCCTCCACCCCACAACCATTTTTTTTTTTTTTTTACACTCTACAGGTCAAAGTGCCGGAATTTTTTTTTTTATTATTTTTTTCTCATGGAAACTGAGGGATCAAGCAGAAACGCCTGGAATAATTTTGTGCCCTGAAGGCCCATTTGTTTCAACTAGCCGGCCTGGCTTGACACCGGGGGTTTTAATTTGGATTTAATTTATTTTAAACTAAATTCTTAACTAAATCTTAACTGTTATATTTTTAATTGTTTTAAACTGTTTTAATTGAATTTTTAACCATATTGTAATATTAATTGGACAGCCTTATTTAATTATTTTAATAGGTTTTTAAATTTGTTATTGCATCTATGTTTTTTATTGGCTGTGCACTGCCCTGAGTCCCTAGGGAGAGGGGGCGGTATATAAATAAAATAAAATAAAAACTTAAACTTGATGTAGAACAAACAGCTGCTACCCACAGAGGTTTTTTCCCCTTGATTGTGTGAAACCCGGTCTTAAATTATGGCTTAGAATATTGGTGAACCCAGCTAATGGTTTATTCCAATCATGGTTATGCACATCCTAAAGTTCTGGGTAATGTGCGAAGGCCACTTATGACTGCAAGTTCCTTTGTCTCCAGCAAATATCTGATCATCTGACAACTGTTCTCAACCTTCTTTTTCTTTCTCTTGTACCTTTTCAGGCATTTCTAGTTCTCATGTCCCGATAACCTACATGCCGCCCGCAATTGAGAAGCGATACAACCTGATGCCTCTAGACCTTTGAAGCTCACAGGAATCCTTGGCCCACCCTGCCGCTCATCCTAAATGAAGTTGAGTTGGTGTCCTTCAGAGGATAAATGCCCATTGTGGTACAGAGGACGTCCACTGCCAGGAGCATGTCCATTCCCCTTCTTGGCCTGCAAACCCAGATTCTGATGGACGGCGGACGGTGGTGACACCATGTAGAAGGTGCTGAAGGGGGTGTCCTAACTGAGTTGCAATGGTTTTATACACTTCCCCATTTCCTAACGGCTTTCTTTCTGCACTGCATTCCTTCTCCTGGGGCTTAATCTTCCCATGCTATTGGCTCGGGGACCGGCTCCTGGCCTCTTTTGTGCCTACCACCTACGAGAAACGGCAACGGGGAGATGACCCATGCTACTTCCATGCTCTCTGCATCATCATCACCACTCCCATCTACTTAGCGTTGCTGGTGGTTTCCCTTCCTTTTGCCCTGATTGGCTTCCTGTTATGGTCCCCTCTCCAGTCCGTGAGACGTCCGTACATTTATTCCAGACTGCAGGACAAAAGCCAGATCAATGGGTCCACCTTACTCACCGAGTGGAAGGCGGCCAGCAATGGGAAAAGCTTTTGTTTTAGCAGTGCCAACGTCTGCCTGCTCCCAGATTCCTTGGCGAGACTGAACAATGTTTTCAACACCCAGGCCCGAGCAAAAGAAATTGGGCGAAGGATCCGGAATGGGGCAAGCAGGCCCCAAATCAAAATCTACATCGATTCTCCCACCAACACGTCGATCAGCGCCGCAAGCTTCAGCAGCCTCATTTCGCCACAAGGTGGGGATGGCAATAACCGGGCGGCCAACACGGGCATTAAGAGAACCACGTCCATGGAGTACAAAGGGGACAATGCCGGTTCTAACAATGAGGATGGCAGAGATCCCAAAGCTGGAGGAGATGCTGGGAATGGAGAAGATGGCAACACTTGCATCGTGCGCATCGGTGGCGAGGATAACGGCCATGTTTCAGACCTAGAAGCCGACGGGATGGGAAGCCACATGAATAACAGCAAGGGAGCAGTCAACTGTTCACCCGAATCAGAAGCTGAGATCCTGAAAGGTCAAACACCCAACCATAAGCAAAAGGAAGGGGATTCCGGGAGCTTGGATAGCTGTACTGCCTCGCGAGAGTCCCTGGTGAAGATGCGCTCCGGAGATGGTCCTGTTGACCAAAGCACGGTGAACAGTAAGCTCCTCTACAAGGCCTCGCTTATGAAGAAGACCTCGGTGAAGAAAAAGAAGAACATGGACGAGCCCTTCGACCACGAGATCTCCGCTTTCTTTCCCGCCAACTTGGACTTCCTGTGCTTGCAGGAAGTGTTTGACAAAAGGGCGGCCGAGAAGTTGAAAAATCAGCTGCACCGCTATTTTGAGTACATTCTGTATGACGTTGGAGTCTACAGCTGCCACGGCTGCTGTACTTTCAAATTTGTGAACAGTGGCCTGCTTTTTGCCAGTCGCTACCCAGTTATGGATGCTACCTATCACTGTTACCCCAACGGAAAAGGAACAGATGCCTTGTCTTCAAAGGGTGCCCTGTTTCTCAAGGTAAGACCCCGCTGAACAGAACATTGTCCTTTCTGTGAGTGACAACAAGGGATGAACACAGTTTGCCAGTGCAGAATCTGCAAGGTGGGAATTTGGAGGTGAATATCTTGTCCTCAAGTACAGAAGCTCGCTGGAATTCCAAACTTTGAGGGACTGGATTCACATAACATGTTAGAGGAGGTTAAATCGCTGATGTTGCTTCTTGAGGCAGCATGTTATGGAAATCCGACTATTTATCTGAGCATGTTATATGATCCAGGTCCTCAAATTAAGACACATTGTGATTTATTGGGTGGATATAGCATGTTATATGAACACAGGGACTGTATTTGTTAATCCAGTTTTAGGATTCTGCATGTTATGTGATTCCAAGACAGATTTCCCTGCTTTTCTATCTTTTGGCTATATTTCTCCTTTTACTTGAGAACTCATATTTAGATTCTTCTATAATTTCTATGGTTTTTCAGTTATGTGTGTGTCTCTAACAATAGCAATCTTGGATCTATCTAGGAACCAATGATCTCTTTAGCCTTCTTAAGCACAGAGCATAAACCCAAGATGGACAAAAGCTCTTATGTGAAACATTAATGCAATATTTAGCTTCTTTCATGGTGCTTTCCAACATGCTTATTGTCCTTTGTTGTTCCAGAGCTCATACCCACTTGAACAATTAATCTTAACATCTTCAAATGTGTGACCGAGTTAATGATCTACAATAACGGTTTTAGTTGCACTTTCTGCTTTTGCTTAGCTGTGATGTTGGCCATTTAAGTTTACCAAATGTAGGGTGACCAAGCGTCCTCTTTTGCCTGGACATGTGAACTTTTTACATCCAGTCCGGGGCGTCCGGGTGGGTTTTATAAATTCACGAAAATGTCCGGTGTTCACTCTTTTTCATAGGACCATTACGCGTGTACGTAAATTGACCGGCGCTTTGCACACAATACAATGGTACATCTACTTACAAAATTAATTCGTTCCGGAAGCCATTTCGTAACTTGAAAAATTTGTAAGTAGAGACGCATTTTACCTTATAAATGCCTAATCCGTTCCAAGCCCCCCAAATTGACATTCATCCCTATGGCGGTGCTGGATACTGAGGTTATGGCATGCCGTGCGATCACCCATAAATGAGCCTAATTTGCATTTGCTTCAACCCATGATGCTTTGCGAGGCACAATGTCTGCGATTCTGCCACGATGGATGCACCGTTTGGCTTCGTGTGAAAGTCCCGGTTGTGAGACCATCAGGAATGCTCGGAAAAGTATTTCCATTAACCCAGAGACATGTGTCTATGGGTGATCGCACGGCACGCCATAGCCTCAGTGGTTATGGATGGCTGATCCTCTCACCAATCTCCGACGTTCTATTGGCTGGCTAGCCCTCGTCCTCTTTTTTGGAAATCAAAATATGGTCACCTTAACCAAATGGATCCAGGCTCATTCAGTTTCCCTTCACTGATGGTGTCCCCTATGCTACAAATGGAAAATAGGACATTGAAATAGGGACTTGTCATCAAAAACAGTTTGTGGGTGATGAAGAATTGATCCCAGGCCCTGTGTGTGGGTGTGAACACGCCCATGTATCTCTTTGTTTTTAATTGCCACAAGCTGATTCATTTAGAATATTATCCTAGGGTTGGAAGAGATATGGGACTGTTTAGATTTATTTATTAATTTCTATGGTTGTCCATTGAGGACAATTGGTTGAGGGCAAAAGAAGAAAGGGCAAAAGAAGAAGGGGATGAAGGCAGAGAAGGAGGTGGCTGGATGAGGTCACGAAAACAGTCAGCGTGAGCTTAAATGGACTCCGGGGGATTATTATTATTATTATTAT
>JAEANM010008070.1:0-17256 GCA_017656035.1 Myanophis thanlyinensis | reverse complement strand
TATTTAGTGGTTTGGAAACATTTTCCCCTTTCCCATGCCGAATGGGTAGATGCTCGCCATATTCGCGCTCCCCAATTAGTTCAAAACTTTCGTTTGAAATACCCAGATAAGCCTTGCTAACTTATGTCATATATATATATATCCTCTGATGTTTTTCTTTTTCTTTTCTAGGACTAACGTCCATATTGCAGGGGGGCTGAATGTCAGCTTCTACTTTTACTTTTGCAATTATCTATCAGCTGCCATAGTAACGGGGGAGGGGGGAGCTACGGGATGAGAGCTGGAGGAAGTGGGGGGTTTCTGAATAGGCTATATGCTTGCTAGAATCCAAGGTCACCATCGACAAGATAACGGAATTCTCTGACTCCACTTGCAGATGCCGCATGACCTGTAATGCACATCGGATTGGATGGGCTTTGAAGAATTATGGGGGGTGGAATTGGAGTGTTCGTTGATGGGTGGGGTTCATGGTCTTTTTGTCAGACCTTGCTTTGATTTCTTTGTATTCAGTCATGCTTTAGTAAAATACTACCTGTTTTCTTAACAATGGATTCAGGGTTTTTATTTCTTGAAGTTTGACCGAGACAGAGCTGACACAATGCTTGGCTCTCTTTTTCCTGAGATACAATAATAATACTTTGATCACTGTACCATAAGTAAAATTTTGCCCCATGTTTGTATGAGTATTCCTGATACAGAAATGCTTATGTCTGTTATTTTTCTCTCTACCTAGTATGCCACAGCAAGTTCCAGTTTCCAAGCGATGTTTTCTATATAAATTTTTCAGAACTTTAGCACTTCCAAAACGCTTGAAACGACTTTTCACATTATTGTAATACCATTCCAGGGACTGAGCTCTTAGAAATCTGAGGGAAAAAGAAGAAATTTAGAAACTTTACAATTACTAAAATAACTATACCATAGTAACAATTCTTTCAAAACAATTTGTGTTTTTTTTAATATTTTCAGGAAAGAAAATATTTTCACTATAGAAATAGTATTTATAGGCTTTTAAAATATATAGTAGTATTTTACATAGAAGTAGGTGCAAAGATGCAAAAATCACAGGTGAAAACATGCCTAAATTAATAAAATTTCTTCATTTTAATGATGGTATTGGTATGAGATCTTCTTATCTTTATTCAATTATACAATAAGTATGATGGCCTATTCAGAGATGGAAAGAGTTTGTCTATTTCACTTGTACTGTTCTGCATCTGTGTGGAGGGATCTTCTCCAGCCTGATGTTTGCAGATTATGAGACTAGAACTCCCAGAATTCCCAGATGATTAATGGGATCTAAGAATTCTCAGTTCCAATGTATCTATAAAGCATCATTATACTAGTGAAGATTAAACTAGATTGACTGGCCATTGAACAATTTCAATGTATACTGTATGTGTGAAATCTAATGGAAAAGATGGCAGTTTTATCATGAGCAGATATGTGTGTACACATAATCTGTAGTCATTCTGAAAGGAGCAAGGTATTACTTTAGATCTACTTCAAATATGATCAATTTATTAACAGTAATTGGCACTAGGGAAATATGGTGGCGATTCACTCATTGCTTGTCCCTGGTGCTTTAGAATATTTGAACAGTGGTGCCAATTTCTTCCTTCCTCTCTTAACAGGTTCATGGACACGAAAGCAACATGTACTGCATATCAGTCTCCCGATGCAGCAGTTCATGACAAAAGTAATAAACATACTATTCAAATGATATAAAACACGCTTTTTTCAAGATAGTTTTATAAAGGAAAAAATAGTTTTATCAAATAGATTGTGGAAAATAATTATTTGTATGACTCTCTCTCTAGATTTCCACCCATGAATATAATTAAAAGTTGCCTAAAGCAATAATGTCTATATTCTGATACTGACACTTCAACCATAGATAATGCATATATCTTTAAATCAAAAACATATTTTTTGTAATGATAACAAAAATCCCAAATAACAGGAGATGATGAGAAACTGAAATAATCTTGAATGGTATAGGAGAGCTGAGCTCTTGAAAAGAAAAAAAAAAACCATCAGACACCTTTACGTATATATTTACACATTAAATCCTGCATCTTCATTTTTTATTAACTTCCACTTCCACCTTGATAGATATTGTG
This sequence comes from Myanophis thanlyinensis, assembly GCA_017656035.1. Taxonomy (NCBI): domain Eukaryota; kingdom Metazoa; phylum Chordata; class Lepidosauria; order Squamata; family Homalopsidae; genus Myanophis; species Myanophis thanlyinensis. The sequence goes on along the minus strand of JAEANM010008070.1, from coordinate 15,133 downwards.
GCTTTGGGGAACATCTTCATATAATTTCTGGACCAAACAAAACATGAGGAATAACAGGCTTTTAGAATAAAGATATGCATGAATTTGTTCCAGAACAGTATTAGCTGTATTCAGCCCAAATAGACATGTTATATTTTATCCCCCAACATTTCAGGATTTATGCTTTAATAGTATGCAATCACAGGATATCAAAGGTCAATCTATCTGAAATATAGAACTCTCTAGGCTACAACTGTTCAACAGTCAGTAACCAGTTACCTGTAGATTAAAATACATTTGAGAATATGATCAAGAAATCACATGATTTTAAAAAGGTATTAATTTACCATATAAGAAACTTCTCTAGCCCTAACGACAGGAAGTGAATGCATGATCAGGAATAAAACAACACACAAAACATATTATTCAAGAAATTGAAAAAGACTTGTCTTTCTTTTCTCTTATACTTATGCACACACACACATACTGGACAAAATGCATAAACATTCCTAGAAAACTTCCATTTTTCCTTATGTTGCTTATTATGTTCACCATACTTTAAGTTAAATAGCTAATTGCAGTGCATTTTCTATATAAGCCCATTTTCTGATATTTTCAGATACAGTTCATTAAGCTTACGATAATGTTCAAATGTCAAATATTTTGTCTATATATTAATTTAGAGAAATCTCTATTCTCCTGAACAGATTGCAATGATTCTTCTACAGTCATTGTCTCTTTAACATTCTGAGAAGTCACAATATTCCTTCTACACATGAGATTTGAAGCAAAGAAAGACCACCTATCCCCAAAGTAATAATTTACATAATAAATAATCCATTCAAAAAGAAAAGGAGACAATCTTATTTTAGAATCTTTAATACTGATCTACAGTTCCAAAAATATAGATAATATATTGGGCAAATATAATCCAGTTATGTACTTTGATTTTTAAAAACCCTTCCATTTAAACAAAATCTAGGTGGAAGTGTTAGGAATGTAATCTAACAGTTGGGTTGGCAATATATAAACCATGATAGTAATACTGTATCTTTAATTACTACTGTAATGTGATTGGTTGCTGTTTCCTTAAGTGGCCATAAGATTGAGCTAGAATCACTGTTCGTTGCTGATTGTTAGATACTGGTTGTTGAATATTGTGTACTGATCAGCGTGAATTACTGTGAGTTACAACTGTTTTGCAAGCTTTGTATACTGAACTGTTTATTTGAATTTGGACTGTGTTTTGGGATTATCCCTGAACTGCAAAAGTTGATGACTGACTGTCCTAACTGTATATGATTTGGGATTGATTGATGGATTTTGCATACCTTTATTTCCATAGAAGTAACAACCTATTTGTTTTACAATTCAGTGTCTTTGTATGCTGGTTTGTGTGTTCATCAACACCAGTCTCACAATGCTTCTCTGAACATACTTGTTCTCCTAATGGGGGGCTTTCCTTAACACTGGTTATGGGCCCAGGTTATACCAGACGTAGCTAAAGGAGAGTTGGTCTTAATACACAATACCGTATACAGACAGCTGTTTATTTTGCAATTGACAGTTACTACTCCTGGAGAAGATAGCATACCACCAATCAACAAGTCTATCACTGATAACCCGGTTGGATGGAACAAACTATGATTCCTGGTCTATGAAGTGCAGTCTACTCCTGCATAGGGAAGGATTATGGGATGCTGTACAGAATCTGATGTAACTTCTTGGGATCTAGGTGATGAGGACGATGCCAAGAAGATAGCAGACTTTCAACGAAGCAATGCATGAGTGTTGTGCATAATTGGCCTAACACTGAACGACCAACAGTTAGTTCATATTTGTGGAGAAAATTCTGCTGCTTGGTGTTGGGAGAAGTTGAAGAAGATTTATGTTTGTGAAAATGTCCTGACCAGAAATGAACTGACATAACTGGACGACTAGGGGCAAGAAAAAGGATGGAAAGACACCAATTGAGAGAGAAACCACCACCATGTGTGGAGTCATCTTTGACTTCCTATACTGTTAAAAAATGTATTACTTGTGGTGCTAAGGGACATATAGCTAGATTCTGTAGGAAGGCAAAACAACAGAATACTAGTAAAGCTAAGAAAAATGCTAATTTAGATATGTCTACTTTAGCTATGTCTAGCAATGCACCTATAAACCATGATTTGTGGGTAGTTGATTGTGGAGCATCACAGTGCATTACTAGAAATAGAAAAAGTTTTGTAAAAATGTCCACGAGCAAGTAACATGTATCTTTGGCAAATGGATGGAAGGTGAAAGCATCTGGTGAAGGTACTGCATATTGTTCATGTGTAAATGAACATTTATCTATGTTATATGTACCTAAACTAAAATTTAATGTATTATCAGTAACGGCTTTAGTTAATATTGGTTATGTAGTAATCTTTAGGGGAAATAACTGTATAATTGAAAAAGAAGGTAATAGGATTACTGCTACTTTAACAAATGGTTTATATGTTTTACCTGATGCCCAAATAGCTAACTCAGTTTGTGGTAATGTGAGACCACATGATGAGTGTGTGCATTTATTACATAGACATATGGGGCACATTAATTTCAAGATGCTGCAACAAACTGTTAAACTGTCAGAAGGATTAAAATTAAAACCTTGCAGTAAATACTTAAACTGTAATGTGTGTAGTCAGGAGAAAAGCAAGGTTACTACAGCCAACAGACTGAATGGTTTTAAAACAAAAGAACTTTTGTAGGTTGTTTTTGTTGATATAATTGGACCTAAGAAATCCAGTTTGGAGGTGCCTGTTATATTTTAAGTTTCATGGATCACTATTCAAGATACGGTTTCTGTTATCTAATGAAAAACAAAACAGAAACGTTCCAACATTTCTTTAATTGGCTACGGTTTGCTGAAAGAAAGATGAAAGCTAAGGTGATTACTGTTGTAACAGACAACGGGACTGAATTTACAAACTATAAATTCCAAACAGTTAAAATCAGCTGGTATTGAGCATAAACATTCTGCTCCTTATAGACCACAGCATAATTCATTTATAGAACAAAGGGGGCAAACATTATAAGACAGACATAAGCAAACTACGGCCCACGGGACACACCCAGCCTGTTGGTGTTTTTAATCCAGCCCACCGAACTAGTTCTGGCGGAGACTGATATTCAACACTGATCCGATTTCCACGTCCCAGAGCTCTCCAGAAATGTCCCGTGCGCACAAACAGCAAATCCTCCCATCGCGCACAGCCATATTTCCTTTGCAGAGCGCCCAAGAGGGTCGCTCTTTGGGTGCTGCTGCCTCGGTGATCGGCGCGTAGCGTCATCTGACACTGGGCGAGTGACCTACACAAGGCTGGGGCTGTCAGGCCTATGGGCGCAGGACGATGACACGGAGCGGCTGCTGTCCCCACTCCGTGCCCTTCTGCACCTGCCGGGCCCCTCACCCACTGAAGAGGCTGCTGAGCCATCCGGGGAGGGCCATGGGGAGCTGGCCGGTGAAGCAGGACAGGCCGCTGATGCCTGCGTGTCTTTGCAGGCATGGTATGCAGCAGCCATGGAGAAGAAGGTAAGAGGGCAGCGGGCAGGAGCGGGGGGTGGGCAGGCACGGCTCCACAGCGGCAACACCGGCTCTTCCCCCGCCACCCAGGTGCTGCTGATGGGCCAACTAAATCCCGTGATGGAGCGCATGCTCATCTTGCCGGAGCCGCTTTTCCTCATCATCAGCACCTGGGCGGCAGGAGAAGAGCCGGCATTGCTGCTGCAGAGCCGCACCCCCCCCGCCACGCCACCCACTCCTGCCTGCCGCCCTCTTACCTTCTTCATGGCTGCTGCATTCGGCATGCCACGCCTGGGGAGGGGGGGCTGCGGGAGGGGGAGTAAGGGTGGGGGTGGGGGTGCTGGGGGAGGGGAAGCCCATCATTGTGGCCCGCGAGTCAAAAAGTTTGGCCCGTGAGTCAAAAAGTTTGCACACACCTGTTATAAGCTATGGCTTGAACTATGTTAGCTGATTCAGATTTGCCTGAAACATTGGGGTGAAGTTATAATGTGCAATAACCATGTTTTAAACAATGTGGTGAATACAACGGCCTGGGACGTGGAGCATTGTGGCTGGCCTTTTTCAACCCCACCAAGGTCGGTTCTTCCTGGGTGGGTATAGGCTGGACCAGGTCACAGGGGCATGGCGGCAACAGCGGCATTGGCAGCATCAGTGGCATTCCTTGGCTGCTCCGACGGCAGCAGATAGGATAGTTGGGATGGTTGGTCGTTTGAAGCGGGGGGGTGTCCCTGCCCATCTAACCTTAATCCACAGCTGGCCTTCTCCACCATCACCCAACATGGCTCCTGCAGGACAGGTTTAGGCCGGGTTGGGCCTCGAGGACCGCGAGGATGGCAACGGCAGCATTGGAGGCTGGGGCCCTTGATTGGTAGTGGTTGGGCTTCTTTTTTGCCTTATAGAACTTGCCCTTGCCCTCCAGCTTGTTCCCTTGGCAATTTCTGCCACCACCAGCACTCTTGCCTCTTTTCTCCACCTTGCCGGCACTCGCAAACTGGTATTGCTGGACATTGGCCTGTTGGGCGGGGGTCTATTACAACTGGACATTGGTGGCCCTCGTGGACTATTAGAACTGGTCGTTGGGAGGCAAGTGGCATGAGTTGGCGTCACCCGAAAGACCGTGGAAGGAAGATCATCACAACGAAGATCCTAGGGACAATGAAATGGTTTAATGTGAAAAATGGCTATGGCTTTATTAGGAGGAGTGACACCATGGAAGATGTGTTTGTCCACTACACGGCTATTAAGGAGAACATTGTCAGAAATTTTTGTTATACCGTAATTACAATTTGGCTGGTGAAGATTTTATATTTGATTTGGTTATAGGAGCCAAAGGAGTGGAGGCTGCTAATGTCACCAAGCCCGGTGGTGTCCCAGGCCATAGCAACCAATTTTTAGTTGATGGTAATCAACGCCACCTCCGAGGCATAAATGCTCAGGAAAGGTTTTCTACATGTTACCCCCGCGAGGACTGTTTTTTAGTTTTTTTTTTAATGGGGTTAGGGAGGGGACCACTTGAGCGGGGATTAGGGGATCCCCCGTTTAAGGTTAAGGCCAGACCAAGGGTTGGGTGTGCCAGGGAGGTCTTAGGGGCAGAGGGTCCAATTCAAGGAAGGGGGGATTGTTACAAGGGAGAGGTGCAATCTATTAGCATGGTCGTAGGGAGGGGCAACTATGGCAGGTATAGGGGGCCATATCAAGTTCGGGGAGCACACCCCTGTTGGTTACCTACAGTGGTGTGCTCTGACCCCCAAGGTACCTCCCATTCCCCAAGTGGTCTGTGTCACTGGGCCTTGGGCCTGTGGCTGATGTTATGTAATGCCAGATCCGTTAAAACTAAAGCTCCCCTCATTCATGATCTTATTCAAGAGGGAGGTGCGGATCTGACAGGTATCACCAAGACCTGGGTGGGCGTGGAGGGGGGTGTTCCTCTGGTGGAATTATGCCCACCTGAGTTTTGAGTGTTTCACCAGCCGAGAGCTCAAGGAAGGTGTGGGGGGGTGGCGGTGGTTATTAAGGAAGACCTTCATCTGAGGGAAGTCACTGTTTCTCAGACAACCGGTTGTGAATCCCTTTGTGTGAAGTGGGGTTCTGGGGTCAGATGGGCCTACTACTCACATACCTGGCTCCCTGCCATGTGACGTTGGCTCTCCCTGAGCTCGAGGTCATAGATGGCTTAGCGGTGGAGACCCCCAGACTTATGGTTATGGGGGACTTTAACCTTCCTTCTGGCGTGACCTCTGGGATAGCTCAGGAGTTCATGGCTTCCATGACAGCCATGGGCCTGACCAAATTAATTCGGGACCCCACTCACACGGGAGGTCACATCTTGGATCTAGTTTTTGTCTCTGATTGGTGGCAGAGTGATCTAGGCATAGGGGACCTTCATATAGAGCCCCTGTCATGGTCAGATCACTGACTCCTCAGACTGGACTTCCATTCCACACCCCCTCATTGCAGGGAGGTGGAGCTGACGAAATGGTTCCGCCCCAGGCGCCTGATGGATCCTGAAAGGTTTCGGATGGAGCTTGGGCCATTTCCCAAGACACACACACATGACCCTGTTGGGGACCTGGTGGCCACTTGGGAAATGGTGGCCTCTGAGGCTCTTGACTGGGTCGTGCCTTTGCAGCCTCTTACCCGGTGTCGATCCCAATTGGCTCCCTGGTTTTCTGGGGAGCTTAGGGAGATGAAACACTGGAAAAGATGCCTTGAGAGCAGTTGGTTGTCCACCCGCTCCGAATCTGACCGAACACTTTTACGATCCCATATTAGGATGCATTTAGTGGCGATAAGGATGGCGAAGTGCTCTCACTTCTCCCTTATTGCATCTGCAGAAAACCACCCGGCCGCCCACTTTAGGGTGACCTGCTCCCTTCTTGAGGTTTGGGAGGATCCTTTGCAAGGGCGGGCCGAGGATTTTTCTCGTTTCCTGAAAAATAAAATCCCTCAGATTCGGGGAGGGTTGGACTCTGACTGGGCTTCTCTGGATGGGGGGTGGGGCCGGTTTTGGGTGAGATTATCTGGGCTGAGTTTGACCCTGTGACCACAGACAAAGTGGACAGATTGCTGGGTAGCCTTAATGCCACCACATGTTCGCTAGATCTGTGCCCCTCCTGGCTAGTGTCAGCTACTGGGGAGGTGACGCAAGGTTGGTTCCAGGGGATTATTAATGCTTCTTTGAGAGAAGGATTCTTGCCTGCCACCTTGAAAGAGGCGGTAGTAAGACCTCTCCTAAAGAAGCCATCCCTGGACCCAATTTTGTTGTCTAATTATCAACCAGTCTCCAACCTTCATTTTTTAGCAAAGGCTATTGAGACGGTGGTGGCATGACAGCTTTCTCAGCATCTGGATGAAGCATTGAACCTGGATCCCCTCCAATCAGGCTTCAGGCCCGGTTTCAGCACAGAGACGGCTTTGGTCGCGTTGGTTGATGATCTCTGGAAGGCACGGGACAGGGGTTACTCCTCTGTCCTGGTCTTATTAGATTTCTCGGCGACTTTTGATACTGTTGACCACAATATCTTGTTGCAAAGGTTGGGGGGTTGGGAGTGGGGAGGGGGCACCATGTTACAGTGGTTCTCTTCCTTCCTCTCTAGCCGCTCGCAATTTGTGTTGACAGGGGGGCTGAGATCGGCCTCGATGCCCCTAGTATGTGGGGTGCTTCAGGTGTCGGAGCTCTCGCCCCTGCTGTTCAACATTTATGTGAAGCCACTGGGTGAGATCAACCGTGGTTTTGGGGTGAGTTTTCATCAGTACACTGATGATACCCAGCTGTACATTTCAACCCCAGGGCACCCCAACGAAGCCGTCAAAGTGATGGGCCATTGCCTGGAGGTCGTGCAGAGTTGGATGGGTCAAAACAGGCTTCAGCTCAACTCGGCCAAAACCCAGTGGCTGTGGTTTCCTGTGCCCATATACAGTCAGCTTACTCCATCGCTGGCCGTGGGGGGTAAGATTTTGCCCCCTGCGGAAAGGATTCGCAACTTGGGTGTCCTCCTGGATGCATGGCTGTCATTGGAAGATTATATTGCAGCCATCTCCAGGTGGGGCTTTTATCAGGTCTGTAGGATCTTCCAGTTGCGACCCTTTCTGGATCGGGAGGCTATCTGCACAGTCATCTCTGCCCTTGTGACCTCCTGTCTTGACTACACCAATGCTCTCTACATGGGGCTTCCCTTGAAGAGCATCCGGAGGCTGCAGTTAGTACAGAATGCGGCCACGCGGGTAATTGCGGGAGCTCCTTGGAGCTCCTATATTACACCTCTCCTGCGTGAGCTGCACTGGCTTCCTGTGGCGTTTTGGGTGCGATTCAAGGTGCTGGTGATTACCTTTAAAGCGCTCCATGGCTTAGGACCCGGGTACTATGGGACTGCCTGTTGCCACCATCAGCCTCCAGCCACCCAGTGCATTCCCACAGGGCAGGCCTCCTCGGGGTTCCACTGTCGGGACGATGTCGTCTGACAGCCCCGAGGATACGAGCCTTCTCTGTGGCTGCACCCTCCCTATGGAACGAGTTGCCCCTGGAGATTCGGACCATTGTGGACCTGCGGGCCTTCCGGCGTGCATTAAAAACCCACTTATTTCAGCAAGCTGGTCTGGCCTAACACTTAACAGGGTCTTAAATTTGTTCCTAAATTTTTTTAATTGACTTATTTAAAAGTTTTAAATTTTTTACTTTTATAATTTGGGCCACGATTTAATTTTTTTAAATTATATTTTAACTTTTTTATGTATCTTTTTAAATGGCTGTACACTGCCCTGAGTCCCTTAGGAGGGGGGGCAGTATAGAAATTTATGAAATAAATAAATAAATAAACAACTGGTGAATTGCCATTCACACGGTGGCATGGCAGAAAATCAAATTTAAGTTATCTACACACATTTGGAGCTCCAGCATGGGTGCATATTCCCTCACAATTAAGACTGAAAGGGCAACGTAGAGCTTGAGAGTTATTTTTCATAGGTTACAAGGCCAACCATAGATCATTTATGTTTTGGGAAAAAGGCACAGCTAAGGTATACTGTATCGCTAGTGCTAGATTTGTTGAACATATTGGGTGGAATAAACTGGAATCTAACAATGATGTATTTATCAACACCCAGGTAATCCCTAATGATGAGATAGTTAAACCCTCAGTAGAAATTAAAGAGGAAGAACAGTTACAGGAGGGGTTAGAACAGGAGCAGGTAAATCAGGAGAATCCACTGGTAAGCTCTGAGTTACCTAGATGTTCAACCCGTGTAAAACGGCTACCCGATAGATTATAGCATGCAAGTAAGTAAAGTTCCTGCTACTTACCATGAATTAACTCTGTACTCTAATGAGGATCAGATAGCTTGGAAAGCAGCAATGGATAAGGAAGTGAATCCTTAAAAAAGTTAGATGTACATGAAAATGTCAAGTTACTTCCAGATAAGCATGCCATAGAATGTAAATGGATTTACAAAATTAAAATGAGTGTAGATGGGAATGTTACCCATAAAGCCAGATAAGTAGCATAAGGGTTTGATCAGTCAGCCTATGACTATGATGAGGTGTTTGCACCTAGTTTAAAGGCTACAACATTACATGCACCATTAGTGTGGGCAGCTAAGCATAAATATCTAATAAATCATATAGATGTTGAGATGGCATATCTTCATGTACCGTTGCAACATACTATTTATTTAAAGAAACCTTTAGGTTTAAAAACGGATAGTTATACTGATTGCTGGAAGTTAAAAAAGAATATGGCTTGAAGCAGTCAGACTATGAATGGAATCAATGCATAGTAAAAGAATTAACTAAGATAGACTTTAAAGTTGGCATTGCTGATCCATGTTTGTTTAAAAAGGAAAGTGATGGTGTGATTTAATTGTTGCTATTGTTCACTGATGACATAGCATTAATTACTAAAACTGAGCAAAAAGCTATTGAAATTATTGTACTGTTAAAAACGCAGTTTAAAATAAAACATCTTGGTGAGATTAAGCAATATCTTGGTTTAAAAACTGATAAAACTAAGGGAGGCTACAAAATCTAACAAACTGAGGAAATTAACCAGTTACTCAGTACTTTTAAAATGGAACTGTGTAAACTGGCTAAAACTCCAATGGGCCAAGAGTTTAGCCATAGTGATGTGCAAAGCCCTGTATTTGATAAAAATATTCATCAATCTTTGATTGGTAGCTTATCTTATCTCAGTAATTGTCAAGGCCTGATATAGCATTTAGTGTTAATCAATTAGACAGGTTTAATGCTGAACCTACTGAAAGGCACTGGCAAGCTGCTAAACGTATATTGAGATATCTAAAACATACAATGCATTATGCATTATATTTAGAGCCTAAGGATGAATGGAGCTTAACTGCATATGTTGATGCAAGTTTTGCTACAGTTGTTTCTACATGTAAGTCAATGTCAGGCACTGTAGTATTCTTAGGAAAAGTGCTAATTGGATGGCGGTCTATTTGTCCAAAACATTTAAGTTTATCAACAATGGAGACTGAATTCTCATGTTTGTCTTTGTTATGTATGGATTTGGTTTGTTACAAACAACTCCTATTAGGTATGAGAATTAATGTACAAGAGCCTATTGTTGTTTATGAAGACAAGCAATCAGCAATTCAGATGGCTCCAAATCTTGCTGTAAAGACAAGGTCAAGGAACACTGACTTAAGATATCTAAACATGAGACAATGTGTTAAAAGTAAACTGATTACACTAGAGTACTGCATGTCAGAAAATAACATTGCAGATCATTTTACTAAAGCCCAAGGTAATGTAAAACATAAACATTGTTGAGATGAATATGGACTCAAATTGTAAGGTTATATATATTGTCCTACCCAAAGGGGAGAATGTTAGGAATGTAATGTAACATTTGGGTTGGCAATATATAAACCATGATAGCAATACTATATCTTTAATTACTACTATAATGTGATTGGTTGCTGTTTCCTCAAGCACCCATAAGATGGAGCTAGAATCACTGTTAGTTGCTGATTGTTAGATACTGGTTGTTGAATGTCATGTACTGATCAGCATGAATTACTATGAATGACAACTGTTTTGCAAGCTTTGTGTACTGAAATGTTTATTTGATTCTGGACTGTGTTTTTGGATTATCCCTGAACTGCAAAAGTTGATGACTGACTGTCCTAACCATGTATGATTTTGGATTGATTGATGGACTTTGCATACCTCTATTTCCACAGAAGTAACAACCTATTTGTTTTACAATTCAGTGTCTTTGTATGCTGGTTTGTGTGTTCATCAACACCACTCTCGCTACACTTTTCTAAACGTACTCATTCTCCTAATGGGAGATTTTCCTTAAGAGGAAGTATTTCCTTCAATTTAATAATATCTGAATCTGTGGTAATTCTCTCTATAGACACCCTCCATAGTGCATTTTATCATGACAGTTGTTCCATTCTCTCCCTTGCAAGTTATTTTTCTTCTACTCTCCCACATGAGAGGATTTCTTTCCAACTTTAAAGAATACTACTACACTCATCAGTGGTGGAATTCATTTTTTTTTACTATCAGTTCTTTTGGTGTGGCTTGGTGGGCATGGCTTGGTGGTCATGTGACTGGGTGGGCACTGCTGGGTGGTTCATGTGATTGGGTGGGCATGACCAACTTGACATCACTCATGTCAAGGGTGCCTTGCCTGGCATCTCCTTGCCTCAACAAGATACCATTTCCTTGTTTATTTATTTGCTATTACTCTACATCCAAAATAAATTATTTAATCCTATGTATATATGCCAAATGTGTACATACATATTACATAGTATAGTGTGTGCATAGGCACACAAAAGGGTACATTATCTACTATATATACTGTAGGTGTATGTACACACACACACACACACATCTTCTAAAACTGTAGACATTGAACCTCACTTACTACAGTTTGGAAAAACACAAACCGGAGTCCACATATTCTGCCACATATTTAACTATAACTTCTATATATTAGAACATTACACACACCTTCAGATTTACTTCCCTGGCATGCACATGCCTGTTAGACCGAGGAGATGTCACGAATGGAGTAAAATGTGGCAAAACTCACTTAACAATGCTCTTGCTTAGCAATCAAAATTTTGGGCTCAATTGTGGTCATAAGCAAAATATCTCTCTGCCTTCCTCTGCATGGCAGCCCTCTCTTAGTAAACTTCTTCCCTTTTCTGGAAATTTTCCTCTTTGTTAGAGGCACCAAAATAATCCAGATGATATAAGGTCTCCTTCTGGAACAGGGGTTGGACTAGATGGCCTCCAAAGTCCCTTCAAAACCTGCTATTCTATGATTCTGTAAGGATCTCCTGTTGGAGCAGAGGGTTGGACAAAGATGACCTCCGAGATCCCTTCCAGCCCTAGATTGCTGTGCTGTTTCAACGAGTCTTCTGAAGCCAGGGTTTGTGGTCCTTTTTCCCTCTCCTTTTTTAAATCTCTCCCTCCCGCCCTCCCTCCCTCCATCTATATTCACTTTCTCCTCCCTGCCTCTCTCTCTCTGTCTATCCCTTCCCTTTGTCCTTCCTTCTCTCATTCTAAAGCTAGGAGACACACCTGAAACAAAAACTTCTTTGGACAAAACTGACCATTAATATCTGGCTTATTCAACCCAAGACAGTCAGACAGACACACAGAGACACACACACTCCTTCTTTCTCACTGAGACAAAGCAACTTCTGCAAATACTTAGGTAGGATTCCAAAGCCTCACTCTTGCTTCTCCCAAGCATTTCTTTACTTACCTTATTTACAGCTCCAGCACGTTTCTCACCATCATGTGCAAAGAAAGAAGAGGCACAAAAAGGAGTGAGTGGGAGGGGCAGGCCAGTCAGTGTTGCAATATTCCAGTTCTCTGAACTGCCCATAATTGTTACCACGGTTCTATAGAACCAGTGTAAATTGGTTGAATTTCACCTCTGTCACTCATGTTAAAAGCAAAAAAGTGGCAATAGCTTTTTGCCTTTTTCTGGTGTGAATATATCACTATTAATTATTCAAAGCCCTAATGCCAAAACAGATTGTTTTACATAAAATTATCTTTTCAATTAAATTCAATTACTAAATTATTTTTAAAATAAATATTTTAATTTAGTGTAGAGATTATATATGAAGCAATATATCAGTATGTCTATCAGTACTGAAAAATGGAAGAAATATAGAATTCATTTATAGTTAGACTAAAATGGTGGGCAGAAATGTTGAAAAAAATATAAAATCATACAGAGAAAATGTGATAAAATGATTTCTAGATATCTCCCAACAAGAATAGAAAAAAAAACCATGATGAATAAATTTAGAGATGCTTCCACAAAGCCATTTACTTTTGAATTACTATTGATTTTATCTATATTTTATTTAACCTTAACCTAATTTCAATTTATTATAGCCATATCACTCCAAAGGACTCTGACTGGTTATGACATCATTGTTAGCCTACTGGATTAGAGTATTTTCTTTCTTCCAGATCTGATGTTGGATATTATTACACCACTCATTAAAATTTTTGAACTTTAAAGGGCTTCTGAACCCTTATTGAAATATTTTCTATTTAAGTTACTTTTGCTGCCACCTGGAATAGAATGGAATCTCAAATACAAAGACTAACATCTCCAAATGTAGGAAGTATTTTGAAGTCTAGCCTAAAAAGTTGCCTTACACTTGAGAAAAGATAAAAATCTAGGAAGCCATTGGATAAAATAGTAGTAGGCTTACAACTAAGTGGAGGAAAATAGAATCACAAGCAAACTCTTGTGATCAAACTCACAACTCTTGTCAAGAGTCTAGGACAGCTGTCAGCAACGTGTGGCTCCAGAGTGCACATGGCTCTTTCATCCATCTGCTGTGCCTCTCTGTCGGCTGGCTGACCCTGCCTCTCGCCCTCCCATCCCAGTCATTTCTCACTTGGCCTGAAAAGGTGAGGGCGATGGCGGGGATGGAGACTTGCTCCATATTCCAGAGCAGGGGGAAGTGCCCTGTACATGCCTCTCATCTCACAGGCACTTCTTGGTGCTACACGCACCTCAGTCACTCAGGGAGATGCGCTCTGCCCCGAGACACTGACCGGGTGCAGCCAATGCTCCGCATTGTAATGGGCTCCAGGAAGAGGAGGGGATGCCATCTCGCCCATTGTGAAGAGCTTCACAAGGCGCTGCAAGACCAGTGGCCAGGATAAATTAAATTTGCACGCTTGCAGCACCTTGTGCAGCAGTTAAGATTTTGTACACTTCACAATGGGGTAGATGGCATCCCCTCCTCTTCCTGGAGCCAATTACAATGTGGAGCATTACTGTAGCCAAGCTGGGCCAGTGTCTTGGGGCGAAGAGCAAGTTGCATATGTCTGAGTGACTGAAGTGTGCACAGCATCAAGAAGCCGTAATGAGATGAGAGGCAAGTACAGGGGTGCTTCCCTTCTACTCTGGAATATGAAATAAGTCTCCATCCCCGCCGTCACCCTCATGCCAAGCAAGGAATGACTGGAAGGGGAGGGTGAGGGGTGGGGTCAGCCAGTGGTGGGTTCAGCTGATAGGAGCTACAGCAGCAGGACGAAAGAGCTTCATTTATCTGGAAACCTGAAATGACTCTTGATTTAAATCATAGGGTAAAAAGCACCCAAAGAAGAACAACATTAGGAAAAAGAAACCCCAACTTTCTTTTGGAAATGGTTTAAGAGGCAACACGCACACACAGACACACTCACACACACACAAGGGAGAGAGAGGAAGGGAAAGAGAGGGGGAGAGATGAGAGACAGAAAAGGGGGGGAAAAGATGGGAGAAAAAATGATGGGAGGGAATGAGAGACAGGAAAAAGAGAAACAAATGAGAGAGAGAGAAGGGGAGAGAGGAAGAGGGAGAGAGAAATGAAAGAGCTGGATGGAAGGAATGAGAAGGAAAAGATGGAAATAAATGAGAGAGAGAGAGAGAGAGAGAGAGAGAGGGAGAGAGGGAGTAAAAAAAGAAAAACTTTAACAATAAAAATAAAATATAAGAACTATTTTGTATCTAACAGGACTATCTTTCAAAGTTGAACCGCTTTTAAAACATTTAAGTCTTATTGGTATTTAACTTGCCAAACAACTGGAGGAAGGGAAGAGGAGAAATAATGCTCCAGAGTCGGACCATGAGAGCCAAGGCCCCACCAAGGCCACTGATGCAGGTATCTGACAGAAAAATGAATTGTTCTCAAAGTAAAACAATGATTTATTATTGGGCAATGTGACCAAACAAAGGTGGGGAGAAAGAGAAGTGATTGTTTCACCAAACAAGCATTGTGCAGGAAAAATCAGAGTTGTTTTTGATTCTTCAGTACTGAAATGGTGTCTTCAATAAAGTTTTGTAGAAGGAAGGGAATCACAAGCTTTAAGTAAGAACTAGTAAGAGGAATGGAAAAATCTCTATCTGTAGATCAGTATTTCTCAGTCTTGGCAAGTTCAAGATGGGCGAACTTCATGCTGCCTGGGGAATTCTGGGAATTGAAGTCCATGCACCCTAATGTTGCCAAAGTTGAGAAGCATGGGTCTAGACCAGATTATCACGGATCTCCGGTGTTTCCGACGTGCCCTGAAGACCCATTTATTTCAACAAGCCGGCCTGGCCTGATACC